>SCLH01001713.1:44495-61293 GCA_004367855.1 Oikopleura vanhoeffeni
TTTCTGGGTCTTAAACGAAAAATAAATTGTGGCATGAAAACATTTTCGTTATAAAATATCTACTTTCGCGAGAAGAAATGAGAATTTTTAAACAATTTATCGTATTCCGATGACACAGTAGTATACACTGGTTTTCAGATAGGCCGCGTAAAATTGCGGCAAATAGCAAATAAAAGTTTTTGTGAGTGTTGGTTAAGCCATAATAAATGTTTTTGAGAAGTCCGGGGGATGCGAACTCAGGTAAACGGATGACAACCAAGTCGCACTAACCAACTACGCCAAACTGCCTCATTATAACGACTGAATATGTTGCATTAATGACGCGAAACCTTTCGCCCCAACATCGCATGCGAGCAAATAGTTTCAAAAAACACTCAAACTCTGATCTGTAATAGATTAACAGGTGTAAGGGATGAAGTAGGCTCCGGATGTGGCATAAACGTGCTAAGTGCTCATAATAATTGAATTGTATATCTGTTAAGAAAGCGAAGACTGCCATTTCAAAAACGGTTAATATTTCTATAGACGCGAGTTAAAGTCTCACTGATGGTTCTTGATAGATAAGCTTGAGCTTGAATGATGATCAAACGGCATTGGGCGCTTGATATAAGTGACCGCGTGAAGTTTCATCCGGTGTGTAAGTCACTGCAAGCAACTCGGCTAGACTAATCCCTTTTTATTCGCTGGCGAAAACTTTATTTTTATTTAAACGTTTGAAATTTTTTGTATTTAGAAAATAAGATTTCAAATATTATTTCAATAAACCCACCTCACACCATAATGACTATATATAAAGGCAAAACAAATTGAGGAGCCCAAAAGCGGCGCAGAAATAACAGCATCGTCAACAGACCTACCAATTTCATATATGTTCATAGCAGTGTCAAATTTTATTTTTCAAAAAGTTTTGCTTTGAAAATTTTATAATATAAAGCCGTTCGAAAAGTAATTTTTCTCACCTTTTTTAAGGACTTTTTGCCAAAATTTCTAAAAAATTAATTGGTGTTGAAACGCATACATAATCAGACATTCTTGCAGGAAGCCAGTTTTTTAAGGAAAGTACTGAACAACGGATTATCTGCTGATATAAGTGTTATTTCATCGCCAGTCTCTATACGAAGAATATTTTTTCACAAGCTGATTTTGATGAAACTCAAAATTACATGAAAAAAAAAATTTGTTCAAAATATATTCTCGAACTGAATTAGACGCCATTTAACCCGAAGTAAAGCCGAAAGACAAAATCGATCAAAAATGTAAGATACATCAGGTGGTACTGCATTTTGAGTTTTCAGTCTGGATAGGCAATATTTTTTCACATTTTAATACATATATCTTGACCGACGCGGCGATATGAAATAATTTTTTGTGAGCGATCGAGATATTGATTAATTTCAAATTCTGAGACCCCTTCTATAATAGCTTAAAGTGTTCACTCTGTAAATTGAACTTATGCCATTGTAAAAAATGTATGGTTTGTTTCAAGAAATACCAAGTGACGTGAACCTGCTCTTTTCTTCGCAGTTCTACGTTTCCCAAACTTCGACATTTTCAAAAATGTCTACGTGTTATTCACTTATTTTATCATTTATCTCAATCAGTGACGAATAAGTACAATTTGATATCTTGTTCCCAATTTGCCCGTGATAAGCGCCTCAAACACGAATGCCTTTAGAAATAGGCCTTTGGTGCTTGCAGGCGAAGTTCTCGTTTCTGGCGTGTGAGGACTTAAAGAGACTCTGAACGTAATAAGAGGTTTAATAATGTCATTAAATTTTGTCAGACATGGTTGTTATGTGGGAGCCCGAAAGACGATGAGAAGTTCATGAAAACAATTAGTTGGTTACAGAAATAGGTGTTTAGAAAACAGCCTGATGGTATTATTGTCACAAATTTAGTTATTATAAAAATGCAGTTTCACCGAGTTAAAATGGCTTCAGACCATCTTTTGGAGCCCATTCAGTAGCGCGTAAGATAAGTATTTCTGCTATAGTTCCCGTATGCAATTCTTTCTGTTCGAAGTCGAAACACTACAGCTTGTGGGTATATCAGTGGTTTGATAACCATATATGTTTGGGCAGGTGATTAGAGAGCCTCCTAGGCTGTGAAGGCTGGAATTATTCACAGGCGATTGTAGTGGCTTCGACTTCGAACAGAAATTAATTGCAACCGGAAATCACACAAACAATTGCTGTAAGGTTTCGGACATTTTAGAATATCTGGAATTTTATGGAGCTTGAGTTTCCGGTTTCAATAACGATAAACCATCAACTATCTGATAAGATATCAAAACAAGAATTATTCAGCGGCATTCTTTTTTTGTAGAATAATTAATAACTAGAATATCTCATATCCTCTTTCCCAACGAAGCTCCATCTTAAAAAACTTGTACTTACTCTTTAGCGCGTGTTCGGAATTTCCTACTGATGTTGTCTAAGTGATTTGTCTATGATTACTAGCAAGGCATCCTTGCGATATTTGGGCATCGCTGAACTTAGATCTTCGTGTATACATCAAGCCAATCCACAAGAACAAAATCAGTAGTGGTGAGTTTGACCTACGCTATAGAGACAGTATACTTTATTTGAGGATCGAAGTACAAAATAACTCGTATGACAGATAACTCATAGTGATGATGATCTGATCAGATCGAAGTACCGACGATCACTATCCAACTACGAAGCAATTAGAAATACCAAATAAGAGGAAACTGATTGCCGACCCGCGATCTGAATTCTACGTTTTGACGTTAGTTTGCTTCGCAAAATTTTCACCTGACGGCGGATGATTGGCTCGGAAAGCGCTAACACACCAACACTCGACACCATTCGCTGACCACAATATACTTGGTTATCTGTATGTTACTGAGATAATTTCTGATCGTCAAAAATAAAAACGAATATACATACATACGTTTCACCAAATTTAAAATAAATAACATACGTTAAACGTTTAAAATAATCCGTCAGGAAAAAGGATAATGCACTTTCGCCAACTTCCACCTGAGGTTTTTTCTGATAAAAAATGTTAATAATTTTTGAAATTATTTTTGTTAATACACCATTTACCTTAGATTGGTATTCTTGAGCGATTGCCGCTACTCCGCCCCCGAAAATGAATACACTCAATAAGAAGAAGTCAATATTTAATTACTAAACGCCAAAATATCTTTCTTGTTCATTCAGAGCATGTGAGCAAGCTCGAGCTCAGCTACTGCAGATGGGCTTTACTGGCCGCACATAGGTAAATGACGTTGTCGAAGACTTCCGCTCGAGAGGTCCTGGCCCCTATGTTTTACGGTCGCAAATCAATCTTTTTAGCCAATAGCGCGCGATTTCACCGCCGACCAAAAAGAACTGACCACATCAGTTCCTAGTTTCCCTGGGATTTGCCTACATTTTAGAAAAGGCTTTCCGCTTGCTAAACAAACGTCATATTCAATTGTTTCAATTAATTCACTTTTAAGAGACGTAACAATTCACAAGAAAACTTTTTCAAAGCGGAAAAGCTATTTCTCGCGCCGAAGTATAAATAAAATTTCTTCTAAATTACATTCAATAACATTTATGAGAAATCGCAGACGGATACTTACATTCTTGTGGACACCGCACCGTTCGTAACTGAGAGCCAACATAGGAAAGGTGTCTCATACAGATAGTTTTTCACATTAGGATGTGAAAAACAAATTTACCATGTGTCATGCATTGTCAGCTTGGAAAAACGTAATTCCGAAATTATCTGTAGTCTTCTAAAATTTATTTTTTTTCAATTTGTTGAATAACCAAGTATATGTCAGCTACATTGCATCATACACTCTCGATTGCGAGTGCTACGGTTGGGCGTATATTTTTCACGAGGACTCAACACTTTTTATGCAATGACGGTCAAGGAAATAAACTCAGAAATCTTCGGCCATTTCCCTGATCAAATATAACGACAATAAACTCCTCCGGATTCGAGATTGGAACGTCAAGGAACAAACACTGGCTTGGGCCGGCCATTACAGCCAATGTTCCAGAAAAAAAATTAAAATTATTGAATAGAAATATTTACCAAAGAAAATTGTAATATCGAGTCGCTAAAGTACGTTTTTAAGACATTTTACCAAATATATGCCAGTGAGTTGATGTGTCTAAATTGATATAATTTATCTCGACAGCTAGAAATGTTTGGCTGAAATAAGTCTCAACGTCACAATGCATTAAACTCTACACCAATGTTTCGAAGCCTCTCTATTTTATAGTGATCGCCCTGATAAACACATTGGCAAACTGTCGATCACCGTTTTTTCCGACAGTGTATGTTTGGAAGGATCTTCTCCAGATTGTACTTATACGATCCATATTCGTATGTGGGTGAAAGAAATATAACAGGTTATTGTTTAGATAGAAATATTTTAAATTTAGAGCATAGCGAAAAGACATAGACAACAAGCTCAACAAAAAAACACGCCACCCGATAAGAAGGTACCATATATAAATACCTGCAAGTTGGAAGTAACCCAGCGTACGTTTGTCTCCACTGCTGAAATTTTTCCGCGCTTCACATATATTATAAGAGACGATACTTTCTTTGGCTTCGTGGAGCCTACCCGTAATAAAAAAAAATTTGAATGAGATCACCACAGCATTATGCTCGGCCTCATAAGAATATATTGCCTCTGCATAATTTCGAAAAAAATACTTATATTTTAGGAATTTGATCGTCAAAGATGAGAAACTGATTGCCTCTTGCAATCATACATGTATAAAACTAAACATAGGAAATTCAATACAGCGTTAAACATATGGGAAAAGTACACTAAATACTTATGATATTTCTCGCGCTTGTCAGATACGCGAACGTTCGCTGAGCAACAAACGTCCTGTGAAAAAACTTGGTAATAGAATCATAGGTGCAGGTACATAGTGTATTTTTTCTCAATTCAAAAGCGCTCGCTGCAAGGACAAGTCAAGAAGGATAGCCTCATCACCCGTGACCATGTTATTGCTTACCCTAAAACAGTTCTCCTGACTTTGATGATACTTTACCTCATGTTTATAAATCCTATAGACTACTTACTACACATATATATACTGTCACCGAATCGATCATTTCACATTGATTTCCAAAACATATTTTAAAAATTTATCATAAAGTTTATGAAAAAGAAAGGGAAACTGGGTCGGATTCGCAGATTCCATAATTTTCTGGATTATTTTTCTCTTAACCCTGGGGATTTCTCGTAAACGATAAGCGGCCAATCCTACAACCTGGAACCCTTTACAGGCACCTTGCGCTCTCTGTATCTGGGAGGATTGCCTTCGAACTCCTGAGACCTTCTAAGTCCGCTCTCTCACTGACCTAGACTCTCTTTCACCTCATACCATTCAAATCAACACCAAAAGTGTGTAAAGCTGATTATTAAGAGTCATTATTTAGAATGATCTAAGTCTTTAAATACTCTTATTACATTCAATTGTCGCGACTATCCTCGAGGATAAAGTACAAGTTGTTTAAATCATATATCTCTGTCATGTATTACTTCAGAATTGACTGTATTCCAAGATATGAGCGCACAATACGTACATCGCATTCGAGTTGGATTCAACAAACACCGAGATACCGAATGTGCTGGGTACCATTTTCTCGGTTTATGTCTGATGTTTGGTGGAAAGTTGGCGTTTTTTATGGGATTATTCCGCGCCAACAATTATAGACATTTTTAGAAAAATAGCGCTCTGCGTACAATTAAACTGTAAAGGTTAAGTTATTTTATAGAAATAAGTCTCCAAATTTTCAGAAAAATTAGTCTCAAAATTTCAGAAAAATTTTAGAAATATAATATAACTATTATCACGTCCAAATAGGGACAATTATTCATAGTACATTGACATGTGATATTGTTTTAATAATATTCTTTAAGGGGATTGTTGGTGCTTCAAGCAATTTGCTGGGAAATTAAGCTCTTTTAAAAACTCGAATATCCTTTGTGGAATTTGAACGTTCATTTTTCTAGTTGTATATTGTTCGTCCGTATAACACTTGAAAAGTCAATAATTGATTCATTTAAGAAATATTATCAAAATCGACCTTTAAATGTAATAGAAATAAGACCTATTTGCTTCATTATTTCATAATCACTTTGAAGATATACCGATCATATCCACGATATCAAAATAACAAAAATGCCGATATTATTGTATGAAAAAACATATCTCTACATCAGCAACCAAGAATATTTTAATAATTCATCTTAATTCGCCGAAATTATTTTGAGAAAATTCCTTGCTATAGTTAAATATAGGCACAATGAAGATAATTCACACAAAAAAGTATATCTCACGAACGGTAACATGCCATTTCTTTTCTTTCTTTTCGTTACAAAAATCTTCTTCCAATATCTAATAACTTTTTAACCAAGAAATTTTAATAATTTTTTAGTTTTTTTTCGTAATCACTATTTTATGCGATATTATGCCCCTAACATCATAAGTCAAATCGAATAGATAGTTTGGGTCTCCAATGACTATACCGATTATCTCCAAGTTGATGAACCTGCAGCTCGTCATATACCGACAAATGCGGGCCATTATAACATTGATAGGCTTAAATCTGAAATATTGCAAAGGTCGCAAAAATTGCAGTATATATTAAAATACTCTCATAAGAGTATATTCTTGGATTATCGAATGGAATCCGTAAGCAACGGCTATGAAATACAAAGATCAACATCCCTATCATAATCAGAAAACCGTTCTGACTGAAAATTGTTCCATAGCGAAAGCGCATGATTCTGCGCAGACATCGTACCATCAAACTGGAAAATTTCTAGAATATGTCAAAGAATTTCCAATTTTAATTTGGTTGAATCTCCGTAGAAAAATTGATGCCAACATGGTTATTTTGTTTTTGATTATCTGTCATTATCGGGCATTTCGTTAGCAAGCGATTTCAATCGTTCTAGAAAAAATTCAGAATATTTGCGTGTTTTTAAATTGCATACGATTCTGAGGTGGATGGTCAGGTGCAATTAAAAAATCACCGAATTTGCGACCGTGTTCCAAATAACTACTGCCACCACCTCTTAAGGGAGGTGTCGCAGATTTGACCTTCGAAGCTATTTCGGGAAACTAGCAGAATGATATCCAAAAACTTTTGATTCTAAGAAACAACCTTCACGGTATTTGTATTTAACAGTAATCTATAAAATCCACCTACGCCACACTACGCTTTGAAAAAGCCTTAAAAAAGCAATTTCGATACACTTCAATTTTCACATTTTCATTATTTTTTTGTGTCAGGTCCAAAGAAGTCAAAATGCATTATTGTCTTTTACTTGGATTTTGCTTTTGGCGGCCAAAAACCCAAAAAACGAAAAAAAATATTTGATTTATTTATGATTTAAATTGATAGTGCGCATTTGTTTCTTTTGACGCTACCAAGTTAAAAATTGCACCCCAAATACTTAAAGTGTTTGTAACTAAAAAAATATTTTAAAGCATTTTTCTGGTTTCCAAATTCGTCAAAAATTTAGGCTCAAAATGAAAAGTTGACATGGCTCCAAAGAGACGCCAATCAAAATTCAAAAAATTCTCTTATGGATTGTCAAACAAGTCTTGTGCTTCAGTGCAGATGAGCCAAAACTGTATCTTTTAAACTGGTGAGGAAGATACCTTTTTGCCTGAGCCTCCCAAACTGACCATTTCAAACATTTTGCTAAAAATGAAAAGTTGAACATGGCCGCCAAGAGACGCCGAAGGCAAAATTTAATAAAAAACTCTCTAATTCATTGTAAACAAGTCTGTGCTTTCAGATGCAGTATTAGTCAAAATTGTCTCTCAAACTGGTGGAGGAGATACCTTTTGCCTGAGCTCCCAAACTGATCATTTCAAAATTTTATAATTTTTTGTTTTCGCGTTTTTCCGCTGAAAGCAAATTTTTAAAACAAAAGCGCTTTTGCATTATTTTAAGGCTTCTCCGGAACCTGACACAAAAAAATAAAAATGGTAGAAATATGAAGGAGAAAGACGAACTGCGTGTCTTTTTAAAGATGTTTTTTAAGCGTAAGTGTCGGCGTAGGTGGGATTTAAATTTTTGAAATTACCGCGAAGGAGGGTTCCGTTAGTTACAAATGTTTTTGGAATATCACTTTGCTAGTTTGGCTGGAAAATGGCCTCGGAAGAGGCTCAAATTTGCGACACCCACTTCTTCTTGGGGGGATTTTCTCGTGAGAATGCCGTTTCTTGTTTTGAGGGCGAATATCTCGAAAAAGTTAACGTGATACCTTATGTTAAGCCTGGTAGATAAATTGAACCTAAATCTCAATCCCAAAATCATAATTAAGGATCACTGATGCCGACCCGATCAGGAACGAGCGACAAAGTGGAGTCATATTATGTAGCAAAAAGCCTATTTTCTTCGTGAGTTGAGGTAAAAAAAAATATTTTCGATTTATGAACCACAAGCAAACACACGCATCGTTTTGAAAATTCGAAAATAAATTTCGGCCTAGAAAACGCGAAAAAATATTTTGAGCTGATTTAAGAGGCTCGCGAGAAAAGCCTTTTTTCCCTGGATTTTAGTCCCAATATTGAAACATATATTAATGAACAGCTGATGACCTCGCGGAGGGCTGTCACTATCGAAACTTGAATCTCGATGATTTTTGCTTTCCAAACCAGTACTTCTAATTCGTTAAAATCCATAATTTTTATTAAAATGCTTTAAAAATTAGACAACATATTTTCAAAATGCAGAAAAAGTAGGTTCCTGGCTAAGTATGGAGATAAAATACTATCAGTCATCATCAAATTGTCCAAATTTTAGAGAAAATATTTCAAAATAAAATCGGGAAAAAATTTAGGTTCAGCCTCAATCATGAGGGGACCCCAATAACGGTATGCTCAGCAATTCAAAACAACGAGCTACTCAGATGGTGGTAGTTTTCTGCACTCAACTTAAAAAAATCATATAATCTTGACTAGTATGATAGACATAGTAGACTCATTGGAAGCTGAACCAAATTTGTGCCCATAAAAAATATTAATAACGTTTTCGTAATTACACGAAAAATGTTTTTTTATCCGATTAACTTGAAACACGTAAATTGTCGTAACTTGATAATTTGAAGAAAAACGGTGATGATCTTAGTTTAACATATTCAATTAGAAAATACCGCCTGAGGAATTTGAATTCAAAAACTTAATCGTGAAGCACATTTTTTTCGGAAATTCTTTCGCGTGACCTTGAAAAATTCATATTTTTTTGTTTTGGGTCGAAATCTGACACAAACGCGTCTACAAAGTTTCTGTTTGTATTAGAGCTAGCTTTTGCAAAATTTAAGTACATTTTGAAATTTAACCTAGGAGGAGTTGGAATTTCAGATTGAAAAAAGTCAAAAACCGGTATTTTGAACCGGTTTTTTACGTATTTAGAATAAATATAGCACTTATCGACAAAAGCTCTCCTACAAAGTATTGTTTACTAATTATAAGCGTTATGTAAATTAAGGTTTATTTCAAATATAAACTCAGAGGAGTAGGAATTTCAGTTTTGGTTAGGTGCTCTTGTGGCCGCTTATGTGTGAAAGGAGTGTGGTCATACAAAAAAGTTTTGACAAATTTTTTTGCAAGTTGAAGACTAGTTCTACAAACTGGCTACATCTGAAATATATACCTTGAAGCCGTGTTTCGCTAATATTTTATCGAGAATATGTCAATTTAGGGACCGGGATACCCTAAGGGAATGGTGTCGCAAATTTGAGCTCTTCCCGAGGCCATTTTCGCCAAACTAGCAAGGTGATATCCCAAAAACATTTGGGACTAACAGAACCACCCTTCGCGGTAATTTTGAACTTAACAGTAATCTGATACATCGCACCTACGCCGACACCTACGCTTTTAAAAAGCTCCCAAAAGACACGCAGTTAGTGCCTATTCCTTCAATTTTCATCATTTCTATAATTTTTTTTTGTGTCAGGCTCCGGAGAGCCTTACGAATAATGCAAAAGCGCTTTCGTTTCAAAATTTGCTTTTAGCGGACAAAACGCAAAAAAACTAAAATAAAATTTTGAAATGATCAGTTTGGGTGGCTCAGGCAAAAGCTATCTCTCCACCAGTTTGAGAAATAAGTTTCGACTCATACTGCATCTGAAAGCACGAGACTTGTTGAACAATAACCGAGAATGTTTTTCGAAATTTTGCTTCGGCGTCTTTGTGGGCCATGTCAATTTTTCATTTTTAGCCAAATTGTTTGAAATGGTCAGTTTGGGAGGCTCAGGCAAAAGCTATTCCTCCACCAGTTTGAGAGATACAGTTCGACTCATACGCATCTGAAAGCAGAAGACTGTTTGACAATAAACTAGAGTTTTTTTCGAAATTTGCTGGCGTCTCTTGGGGGCCATGGCAACTTTTCATTTTGAGCCTAAATTTTTGACAAAAATTCAGAAACCAGAAAAATGCTTCAAATATTTTTTTCCGTAAATACAAACTTTTAAGATTGGTGCAATTTTAACTCGGTAGCGTCTAAAGAAAACAAATGAGCGCACTTCAATTTAAATCATAAATAAATCAATATTTTTATTTCGTTTTTTGCTGTTTTGAGCGCCGAAAGCAAAATTTTAAAACAAAAGCAATTTTGCATTATTTGTTAGCTTTTCCGGAGCCTCACGCAAAAATAATAAAAAATGATGAAAATTGAAGAGTAGGTACGAACTGCGTCTTTTTAAGAGCTTTTTAAAGGCGTGATGGATTGTATCAGATAACTGTTAAATAAATCAAAAATTTACCGCCGAAAGTTGGTTCTGTTAGTAACAAATGTTTTTGGAATAGTATCTTTGCTAGTTTGGCGGGAAATTGCGTCGGAAGAGGCTCAAATTTGCGACACCCACTCCCTTAAGGAGATTTTGGGTGCAGTAGTTATTTTGACCACAGCCTCGAATTCGGTATTATTTTTCTTGTATCCGACCATTCAGCACATGAGAAATAGATTGCAAGCAAAAAAAAAGTGTATTACTATCGAATAACTAGTTCTAGGATAACGGATTTGCTTGCAAAAATATTTTATTTATTTAAAATTCTAGACAAAAGATTGTCTCAAATTACAAAGAATAATACTCACAGCAAAAAATAACTCTAAATTAAAGTATTTTAATATTATAATTGTTAAGATTTTTGCCCCTTTTTCAATATTTTAATTTTAAGCCTAATCAATTTAACAATGGCGCAAAGTTAATATGCATAAAATAGTGATTGCGAAAATACTAACAGGAATTGTTTTGATTTCAGCCGATCAGAATTTGACTTGAGAATCAAGAATATTATCTGAAAACGAAAAAAAAATTGCATGTACCGTTCGTGAGTTTGGAAAAAATTGGATTTGTAAAAAATTGTACATTTTGCCTTTATTTAACTATATACATGATTTTTCGAAAAACCATTTTCGGCAAATTAAGATGATTCTTTTAAAAATTCCCGATTATATTTTAGATAATTTTTTCTCACAAATACGTGGATATGGCGTTTTACTTCACTGGAGAGAAAAAGCAGCAATTATGTTTTATGCATTTAACGGTTGATGTTAAAATATTGTCTAGAAATGAACCAATTTTTGATTTTTCAAGGTTATGAACTACAATAAACAATTGAAAAAAAACATGTCCACTCAATTCTCACGAAATATATTTCAGCTTAAAAAGGGCTCATTTTCCCTCAGCACATTGCTGGAAGCACTCACAATCCACTGAAGATATCTTTTTAAAAATATTCTCAATAATATCCCTTTAAGATAGAACAACCAAGTTAAAAAGAAAAAACATTGTCTAGTTTTTATTCACCATTTTTATTGATATCTACTGGTTTCGAATTCACTAATTCATTTTCAAGATTCTCTAGAATAATTACAGCGTGAGTCTTTTCGATTTCTCCTCTTTTTTACCCAGACGGGTAGACAGCCAAGATTGCCTATACTTTTCTTAGGATTTTGTCTGTCTAGCTGTCTGGGTAAAAAAAAGGAGTAATCGAAAAGACTCATGCTGTAAGTTTTACAAAATAAATCAGACTTTAGAAATTAAAAGTCCAGAAAAATGCATGTCACAAATAATTAAGTCGGCTGAAAAAATTTTGGGGAGTATAGAGCTGTTTTAGGGCATAAAGAGGGGTAAGTTGTAAATGTGAAACAGCGATTTTAGGACATCGTCTAGTATTTAGGGAAGACAAGTGAAGAAAATTTTGTATGCGTGGGCGGTGGCTTTTTGTTGTTCACAGAGTACAAGACAATGTTGGTTGTCCTCTTTACTCGGTTTTTCTATCTTAAAGAGATATTTTATTCTTGCGCTTTAGAGCAAAAACATGAAATTTTGGTAATATTTTATTTCTGCGCTTTAGAGCAAAAACATGAAATTTTGGTAATATTTTATTTTATATAATACTTTATTTAAATGAGAAACAAGCGCAAAACTAATTTAAAAATTAGACGATAAAAATTTTTCGAGTTCCTTATTGAATTTGACGTCTGTGAATGATCTTTTGAAAAATTGATCATTGCGATGATCAAAATTAAAAAAAGGATAATAATTTTCAGAAACGAAATACTGAAAGAAAACAACCTGGCTTTGGAAAATTCAGAGACAGCCTTGTAACGGATTCTCAGTCCAAACCTATGGGATCAGCGACAAATAGTACTCTGCTAAAACACAAAGATTTGCCGGAAAAAACACCAAATAAAATATGCCAGAGATGTCCACATACGCCGATTGATAACACATGACTTTCGATTCTGTAAATTGTTAATAATGTAGAAAATTAATTTTTATACTTCATAACCATTGATCTTTTAACTTATTTCAAATAAAGAATGATTCAGCCCTAAGACTTTAAATGATATCCCTTGTTCACACTGATGATAATTTAGGTCAAGGCCAAGCTTGTACGAATACAGTAGTAGCTTGTACAGTAGTTACAAAGATAACTCGCCCTCTTGATATTGCGCTTCTGACTAGATAAGGCCTTCCTTTTGAGCATATTTAAGCATATTTGATTTTCGACCAGCTATGACTTCTGTTCGAACTTCCTTTGTGCTAATTTCAATCAATAAAATTTGAATCAAACAAATTAAAATTTAAACTTTCTTAATTTAATAAAAAAGATAATTAAATTCAATATTCATATCAAAAAATCTAAATTCATTGTACATATTAAGTATTAAAAGTATACAACTCCTATAGTTAACTAGTACTACAGGATAGCCCTACTACACCACTCGCTCTATCTGCGCTAAAGCCCCACACAATCAACTAGCCCCACATTCCTACAAGCTCTACAGCACCACTCTAGTACAATATAGCCTTATATATGGACGCGGACGGCTGGGTGCGAACCGGTATTTCCCCCCCTTCTTAATAATTATGAAAATGATTACTTTTTTCTATTTATTTTATTAAGAAACTCAACAGGTTTTCACAAACCAAAATTATTTTTTTGAGTAAAAATTAGATATTTTTGACTGAATCTTCGGAAATGGCCAACTTTCAGTCACATCAGCTAGTAAACATTTGGTTTCACTTGAACGTGTATTATCGATGTTTGCATCGTCGAAGGCTTCGACAAACGATTCATTTACGAGTACATCTACATTTTCAGGCTCGATTAAGAAAGGTTCTGGACTTTTGAAGGATTCGACGAGTCGAGCACTTTCTTCACAAAGGTCTAGCTTTACATATTCATATTCTAAATTGTCATGTACGAATTCAAGATTTGTGTTCAGAAGGTTTGGGTCGAGATCAACCAGTCCGCTTTCGTTCCAAGCACAATAATTCGCATTTTCGTCATAATTTCATCGAGTTTTTTAATTTTTGCTGTAAAAGTCACCTCGATTTCTTGCCATTTTTAATCGTTGAACGACTTGAATTCCTGTTTTGTGCAATCATTAATTAAAGCTTTTCCATTAATACGAATTGCGGTTAGCTCAGGACTAACGTTTGAAAATCAGTAAAACCCGTCGGTGACCCCCTTATGAAAAAAATCGTATAAAATCGTATTTTTTTTGGCTTTAAATCAGTAACATCTTTTTTTTTGGTGTGTTATTTAGCCATTTTTTTTGATAGTTAGTTCGGCAGAAACTTCTTTTTTGTTCTTAATTGGGATGAAGTTTCTATCCCTGTGCAGAACACTCATCTCCAACCAATAACACACCATTTCTGGAGATCGGGTCTAAGACATCATAAGCAAAACATAGCTCCCCCATTTTTTGTGATATCACAATAAGAATAATTTGTTATAAAATCATTCAACTTTTTGTTCTTCATGTGCGGTCTGTTGGACGGCTACGAGCCAGCTTTTTTTCTTGCAAGATAAATTCTATTCACCTTTAACTTAACGCCCACACTGCACGGGATGGCCTCCCCCCCACCTGCACAAAAAAAAGTTTTTGGCCATCTGGTGGTTCAGAAAACTGACTTTTTAAAACGCCCATTTAGAGCACTAACTTCGATTTTAGGGAGTACTGTCGCATTTAAGGCCAAAAACAGGTTTTCAGCGTGCCTCAATGAAATACTAGAAACAGCACAACACATGATTTCAGTTTAGGGATAATTGAACATTTAATCTGTGCTTCCACTAAAGCACATCGAGGCCTCTGATTAGCCGGCCAAGCAAGGAACGACCTTTCAAAAGTGGCACTATTTTTCACTCAAAGCCTACTCTCCCTGAGTTTTGAAGATAGAGAATACTTTATAGCTTTTATTGACCACAGAGAACGTGGCAGAGCCCTAGTGGGGTTTTGCTCAAAAATTCCATCCGCGCTTAATGAGCAAAAACCTTTTTTTTTTTTTTTTGGCCAAGTTTTTGCTACATTAAAGCGCCGGATGAAATTTTTTGAGTAAAACTCGACTAGGGGCTCTGCCCACGTTCTCTGTGGTCAATAAACGCTATAAAAGTATTCCTATCTCAAAAACTCAGGGAGGAGTAGGCTTGAAGTGAAAAATAGTGCCACTTTTGAAAAGGTCGTTCCTGTTGGTCGGCTAATCAGAGGCCTCCGATGTGTTTTGTGGAGCAAGATAATGTTCAATTATCCCTAAACGAAATCATATGTTCGTGCTGTTTCTAGTATTTCATTGAGGAGCGCGAAAAACCCTTGTTTTGGCCTAAAATGCGACCAGTACTCCTTAAGCAAAAACAAACTTGATTTTTCAGAATTAGGGCCGCTCACAAATTTGCTACCTTGTACATCATATCTTGTTCCAGTGCTGTTCTTAACTGCACTTTACGAAAAAATTGCATCCAAATAAATGCATTTCCGGTCTTAGAGAAATTTCTTAGAACTCACCAAATTCTTGAATTAAAAAAGGAGAACTATCGGGTCTGCTTTCGATATTCCGCCGGCCAAAATGACACTTCCTCAAAATATTTTTGGTCTTTGTGTTCTGAAACACGCTCGTGCAGGTGGAGGTAAAAAATACAATGTACAAAAAATTACATTATAATACTCTTAAAAACAGTCATATAATTATTAAGCTTTCACGGTCTTGAAATTTTATCGTCAAGCCATTTCGGGACAGGTAATTTATACAATTTTTTGGCCGAGTACTTTGTGGCGACTAACAGTGCACCCCTTAAATGGTTTGAAGGTACTTGTTTAAAAGGGTTGGGGGTGGGTTCATAACATAGACAAAGGTAAATCTTATTAAGAATAAAACTTTGTTTGGCCTACCGTCTAGTTATTCTCCCTAACTCTCTGACTTCTTCTGCAAATTTGTCCTATTACAGCATAACTTCCTAGGTAGTTATGCTTCCATTAAGTATTTTTGGACTTAAACAACTTTTTTATGCAATATTTAATAGAAAAAAACTATTTTTTTGTAAAAAAATGGAAAATTATGTGGTCAACTACGCGAAAAGTTAAAAATGCCATTTTGAAATGTGATTTTCATTGATTTGATACAAATAATGAAAAAAAATTTTGAACAATTAATAAGGCATTTTTTTGACAATGTTCGGAACTTTTTTCAAAAATTTCTCAATATTTGTCAAATTAGAAAAGTTTAATTCGACCTGAAAATATTTTAAAAAAGCAATAATTCGAAAACTCTGTATTTACAAAAGTTTGCTGGATAATGAAACATTACTTTGAAAGTATATTGAGAAAAATATATACACCAAGTAAACATTAATGTACATTTAAGAACTCAAAAATAATTAAAGTTCATAAAGTATTATTGTACTTTTGCACACAAAAAATAGCCAAACAAGGCATTTAACATATTATTTGGTCAAGCCAATCTGTAGAACTAGTCTTTAGCTTGCGAAAAAACATGTCAAAATTGTCATGTATATCTAGTACGGTACTTTGAGGGCCTTTTATGCCAAATTTCGGATTTTGGTACTTAGTGTTATTTCCTTCAGGAAAATAAACATTGATTTTATGCAACAAAAATAACACCGAAAACATGCAATATCTAAGGTTCGATCTATACTCATACAGCGCGTGCAATAAAGTATAAAAAGAGTGCCAACCAATTTGTTTCGATGTTTTTAAAGTTGTCTAAAACGTCTGCAAAAAAATTTGTTAAGTTTTCTTTCTCAGTTGTAGAAAAAATAGTGAAATTTGACACCATCTATCTGAAGTATAAATTGATCGAATTTATTTAACATCTTTAAAACTTCAATACCTGCCCTGTTTTGCCGATGCGGCGATTCTCAATCACTTCAAAACCGAAATTTTAGACACGGATTTGTGAAAGATTCGCTGATCAAATGAAGTTTATTCGCAAAAGTTTTCACTAAACAATTACACAAAACACACCTAAAAAGGTGGGTTCGCG
>SCLH01001714.1:5704-19969 GCA_004367855.1 Oikopleura vanhoeffeni
AAAACCGTTTGTCGCTATCTAGTCTGGTTCTCTCAGAACAGATACTCTCAGATATGATTTGCCTTTCAATCGAGGACAGTGTCGTAGGTTTAACGACCAATGGGAGAAAAAATACGAAGGATCAAAACACATTTTCCGTATTCTACCTAAAAAAACGACGTTAAAAATACCTCAGAAATTTCTCATAAAAAACGATTTTTCGAAATAAATACATTTTCTACAAAAATGTGTGGATGGTTGAGTCTGTCGCTTGAAATTTGTTTTGCTTGCTCGAGTTCTCCCCCGAAAATAACGACGAAAAATGCCTCTATTCAATATAAGGTTTCTAGAATGTTTCCACTGATTCTCATACGGTCGACGACGGTGTTAATTTACACAAAAGAACTTCTGCGGCTCGACATAATAAAAAACAACGATATCAGATTTAAAGATTTCTATGACGAATGCTCTGGGCCTATCCCGTTTATAGAAGTCGTTTCAGATTTGTACAGGTTAGGCGTAATTGATTTTGATATCGACGAAACACATTTCGAAGCTTCAAGGAGATTTTTAAAATATTTTTTAAATATCCTGTTTCAACACGTTTGAATCAAAAACGATTTCGTATTGTACGGTTTTTGATTCAAACGTGTTGAAACAGGATATAATATATTACATCTGAGATAGGTCCCCCTGTTCTTCGCTTGCGTCTTGACTGCTTTTCCCAACTGAGGCACCGGATTTCAGGTTTTGACCAATAAGAGCTTCAAAAGAAGTTCAACCACGAACGCGAACCGAAGGAACAGGGGATCCCTATCTTAGATATGATACTATGGTTAAATAGGAAGAATCATTACAGATTTTGTCCCACGCTCATGATTGGGTCATTTTTTTACCTACTTAATAGGCCAGAAAATTAACACGACGACCTCCTTTTTTAAAGCCTTTTCACATCAACTGCATTGTATGTAACATATTTCTTATAAATTATAATGAACTTTCTCAAATTTTAAAATTGTATCAGTTTTAACCTTTAAGGGGGTACCCCTCATGAATTGAATATCGACATTAAAGTGAGTCTAACCTCCTTGCTGTTCTTATATCTTTTTTAAACGATTCGGCTATTATTAGAAATTCTGAAAAGTTTAATTTTTCATGAAAATCTTTTAAGGATTCAGTGATTTTTCATAATTTAACAATTGAGCATATTGAAGTTCGGTGCGGTGCGACCTTGGGTGATAAATTTCTAAAATATACATACCAAATTTAGAGATATTTATTTGAAGACTTAAGAATTTATCTGATTAATAATTGAGAATTATAATTTATACCCATAAATTGTCTGATATTGGGTACATTTTTGACCAAAAATTATAAGAAGTCTTCAAAATAGACGTTTGCGACTGCTTTTATTTTTTTTTAAATTAAATAGTCTTTCAAAATTATTCAAGAAAAGCATACAATTGTAAATGAACTGCAATAGTTATATAAATTAAAT
Organism: Oikopleura vanhoeffeni; assembly: GCA_004367855.1. NCBI lineage: Eukaryota > Metazoa > Chordata > Appendicularia > Copelata > Oikopleuridae > Oikopleura > Oikopleura vanhoeffeni. The sequence continues at coordinate 7,182 of SCLH01001714.1, forward strand.
AACAGTAGCAGATTAAAATAACGCAACAAACTTCGTTCAATATCGATTACGGGGCCTCCTCGGCACATATTAGCTAGTTTTTAACCAAATTTTTTATATAATTCGGCTTTGAAAACGACTCCATGAGCCGGATTAGCAGTTCCTTAGATACAACATCAAACTGAGCACAAATTATTCCAGAGAAAAATTATCCGTTGTTTCAAGTTTTTGTTGTTAAACAAAAACTGATAATTAAACAATTTCAGTAATCTCAGAAAAAAAATGGTCCGATTTGGACCAATTGTTTTTATTTTATTATTCACTAAATATTTGTGCTCAGTTTGAGCTATCTAAGAACTTAATCGGGTAAGTCGTTTTCAATAGCCGAATTATATAAAAATTATGTCTAAAAAACTAGCTAATATGTGCCAGGAGGCCCCGTAATCGATATGATATTAACAATATTCGTTTATTAAAATGTTCGCCATGGAGTTTTTGAGGAGTTATAAACTTAATAATAGAATATGAATAATATAATTAAAAATCGATTAAAAAGCAAAAAAGAAAGAAAAAAGACCCGAATAGAACCTAAATTACATGTCCCAAACGCAAAACCTTTCATTACTAAGAATTCCTTATTTCGTTGTTATCACCGTACCGACGCCGAAATTCACAATTCGCGACCTAGCACCGCAATTTTACAAAATTTCATACAAATGCGAAACAATTATCCTTATTTGATAATCAAACTGAATTTGGGAAAAGCTAATTTGAGATCAAAATTCTGTTACAAATGTTCTTTTGCTGGCTTCATTTTTAAATGTAAATTATGCTGGAGATCATTTCATCGACAATGTTTAAATAAGGTTCGATGCGAACGCATGAATAGGGTCCGTCTCTTATCTAAATTGCAGGTATTCCGGAAACATTTAGTTTGAATTTGCAGTAAAACGTGTTAATTCAAAATTGCAGTTTTCTGAAAAACTTCGTGTGAACCAGTGTTGAATTTGAATCCGAAAACACTGTTAAATTCAAATTAAATTTTATATACAGTGTGTCCCTCTTTAATGTAGTGATTGGGAAAAAGCGAAAATTTTGACACCCGCGTTTTTCATTATCTTGTGATGATTTATTTTGGTTCACTTCAAAAATCAGTTATAAGCCAATCGACAGCGAAGTATCAAAATGGTCGCTTTTTCCAAATCGCTACTCAAAAACGACATACTGTAGATAATTATAATAATTAATTTATTATTGGAATAAAGTAATTCTCAGGAAAAAATTTGAGTGAGAAATCTCTTTATTCGCTTTCCAAAAAACATATTTCCATAGAAAATTAAATAATCGTAAATATTTCATTTTTGGTAGAAAAATAATTTTTTTCGGAAAAGCGAAAAAAGACCTCTCTATTGACCCCACAGTTTAATTATTATAATCAGTACTTAATTTAATAATTGTATTTCCGGTGAAAATATTATTAAACGAATTTTCCCCAGATATGGTTCCTATGCATGAATCATTTATTTAGCAATGTCACGTCTTTGCCCTTCATAGTATCTCTTGTTCTTTTATTACGAAGGGAAAAAGACGCTTCAATTAATTTTTTCATTTTCTTAACATATCTCGAAAAATCGATCTAAGATGAATTTATGTGCAAGACTCTTAATTGCTACGCTGCCTAGCCATAAATGACTTTTTTAACTTGCAAAGATTGCAAACTTTGTTTCTGTACTACAAAAATTTTACCTACTGAAGATTTGTGTAAAATTTGAAAATTATTTAACTCATTTTTTCGTAAAGGTATCTTTAGCATGAAATTTTTGAATTGCATAAAAACGCAAACAAGCACAAAACATTTAAAAGAAAATCTGCGTTTTTAATCAATTAAAAAAAAATACATCCTAAATATGCTGCCGATTTGTAGGCCTTTTCAGCATGCTCTCAAAATCAGTCCTAAAGCAAAAAAAATAATACCATTTTTATAGGAAACTTGTTACAGCTGCACTGAGAATAAAAAACTTGTACTCGACGAAAAAATTTACGAAGATTTAACCGAATTTATCGAAAACTTGTCATTTATCGGCGGAATTTCTAAACTTTATGGATTTGATCGATGGAAAAAGTTAAATGAAAACGAATCCCATGATATAAGTTCCGTATTTGATGTCATATTTGCTATCAGAATTTGCTTTGGCGAATCCGAAGAAATTATTCAATTTTCGGAAAATTTTCAAAATTACGTTATCAACAATCGATCCAATCTTCAAGTAAAAAAAGTAAAGTGACATATTAAAATTACCATTAATTAGGGTATTTTGATTATTATTCACAATAGAAAGCATACTTAATTTCCCGTGTTTTTTTGCCCGTTAACATTGTAATTCGTAATATATTCACTCTATAAAAGTTCTTGCATTTCAAAAGCTGACCGAAAAATCTTCTCAAACTGAAAGTTCCGACGTCAATTTTTTGGAAATAGCCGAATTCCCAAAGGTATCACTTCCAATAGATTACTGCAAACTTGTTTATCCTAAGGAGGTGACAAAAATGATGCATTTGAAAAATCATATTCTGATGGAAGATGTCGATGTTCGATTGGCCATTCCTAGATGTTTTAGTTAAGGGTAGGAAATGTGATTAAATATATCATTTATTGATATATTTTGATAGCTAAAGTAACTAAGAAACCTACAAAAGTTAAAAAAAACATGCAGAAAAAAATCTTGTTGTTGAAATTTTTTAGTTTGAATTTGTTTCTTTGGATTTTTTTATTGTACATGTAATGTTGCCATAAGTAGACTCAAATGAAGCGTATAACCTACTTAACCCCCACCTGCTTTGCTGTGTTTTAAAACACAGAGACCAAAAATATTTTTGAGATGTATCATTTTGGTCGGCGGAATATCGGAACAGACCCCCGAAAGTTCCCCTTATTTTTATTTAATTTCAAGAATTTTGGTGAGTTTCAGAAATTGCTTATAAGACCGGAAATGCATGATTTGGATGCAATTTTTTGTTTTATGCAGTTAAAACAGCAATGGAACCAGATAATCATCTACAAATATACTTATAAGGGTTACTTTCGGAGATGAATATTTTGACATTATTTATTTTGGTACGCGGGCAACCACCTGGTGGATGTAAATGGCGGTCAACAATTTCAAATTGACGATTTGAGAAGGGCACATTCGCGACTAAAAGTTTTTTTAAGGTACAACAATGCATGTTAGACTTTAAATTACCGGACCAAGAACGTGGGCGATAATCGCAGTTTGAGTTTTTTTTGAAAATTCTTGGATTTGGTACTCAGTATCCAAAAAACAGTAATTTTGACGCCTTTTTTAGGGGGTCCTCATACAAAATGTATTCCCTCCCTGGCATTCTAAAGTTAACATCCGAAACTACATGAAATGTGTGCAAGCTGAGAGTCCCGTGCATATTATCGAGTTGAGGTTTTGTTCAAGATTTCTGACTCGTTTTTCTCTGTAAATCGTGTTTTAAATTTTCCAAATCACCAGAAAATTTAAACTTTTTTCATACGAAATATTTTGAATCCATCAAAAAGTGCTTTCCTAGCCATGTTATCAAATAAAAACGAGTGCCAATGCTTGTAACTTTTCCATAATTTTCATAAAAAGACATAAAAATAAATTGGGAATATTTGTTCTGACGCGGTCACGCTCTTGCCTTCTTTTAATTAGGAAAAAATCAATAATTTATTCCTTTTTAATCGGTTTGAGCCAAAATTAGGCACCATTAAAAAATTAATCCGAAATCCCAAATCAATATTTTTGCCCGCTCCGCATTCCAGGCATTGATCATAGTTAGAAATACTAGTGTGTTTTAAAAACACGCAGATTGCAGGTGGGGGTAATATAACATCGCAAACAGGTGGGGGTTAAGCTGTTACTATGGGTCGTAACTGGGCCATAAATTATCAAAGGACAAAGTTGTGAAAAATTGAGTTTGAACTGATTTATTTTCAAACATTTTTCGGTTCAAGTTTCGATGAGCCTATTTTCGAGGACTAATATTAATTGAAATCGAATTTCTACCCAACATTAGTTGTCAAAACATGCCACAAAATTCTGCTGGCTGTTCCTGCAGAATCATGTATACTGCTATTAAATGTATCGAGAAGCCCGTACTTGACCAGGGATGTATAAAAAATAATAATCCAGAAATCCGGAAACTTCTTGTCAAAATAGAGGAAAAACATAAGCGAATTCCATGTGTTATGCAAAATTAATAATTATGAAAGGTTAAGGACGAGATTTTCTACTTTACCAGACGAAGGTAGCTTACGCATCCTTTTGTTTTGTTAAATTGTAGCTCAATGTTGTGCTGTTAAACAAGATAACAAATCTACTATTTTTTGCTTTATCAAAAACGATCGATTTTTTTGTGTTCGAATCGCCTTTTTGAAACTTTGAAAATTATTTGGCAGAATTTGTAAATCAAATGTTAACAAAAATCTGTGCGCCCACAGCAAAACCTTGTAGCAAACGAGCGTAGAATTATAATAACGTATCGGTTTTGTAGTTTTCTCGACAATTTTGTTCGATATTTCGGTTTGACCGACATCACTGGTAGAGTAAAAAGTATTTTTTAGTTCGGAAAACGCAAATAACGTGTTTTTGGTTACCGGTTTTCGTTAATTTGGTTAGCTATCTTATCCCCCCCAAAAACGTCTTTGGTAGTACAGTTGTACTCAGTTTTTGCCTGGTGGGTGACTTCAAAAAACAGCTGCCAACTTATTATATGATTAAATCTCTTTGGTGGGCGGAACTGAAAATCAGTAAATCCCAGCCTAGCCTACATGCCTGATAGCCCTAGCTAGCAGATATTATCAATGATATCAGGATAATAATAGAAAATCTGGTACCACAGCGGTCCGGCATGATGTGAAACTTTTTTCGTTCAAAACATTTCACCATTAGCCGGATTCTCACCTATCGCCGGACGGCCTGGGAAGATACGCTCCTGTATTGGTCAATAAAACAACGGTCTAGACCATCTTTAATTTCGAGTTAACAGGGTAGTCATAGTTGACGAATTAAGGTGCTTTTTCTGGCTCCATCTTATCCAATCATAATGCGAAAAGGTGACGGTTCTTGAAAACCGTCGAACTACTTTCGGAATATAGAACTCAGGCAGTATTTTGAATTTAGCTCTCTAGAACTGCATTCTATCTGATTTTATTCGCGCGAATATATTACAATAAATTTTTACAGCCTACAGTTTTATTTTAACTTGGGCTATTTATTTCTCCAGCAACGCTACGCAGCGTTTGACTGGAGAATTTCTTGGCCGGGAACATTGAACAAATCTTAATATCTGTAATGTCTGAATAAAATATTATTTTATTAAATCAATTATCTTAATCTACTTATTAACTGATATAAAGAGTGGAAAACTTAGATTGAACCAATCTGTCGCGAGACAATTTCAACACAAAAAATCAACAACTTATCTGAATGTGTTCAACAACATACACGACTATATCTGTTAGGTTTTTTTTGAAACACGACAGAAATCTTCATACTTATGTTCGTACCATGCGGAAATTTAAAATAATTATGGAAAAATACTTTGACTTTCACTTGCATTTGCGCAGAACGTTGACCCGTCCTTTTGGGGTTCGCATTATATCGACCAGACTGGACAACTAAATTGCTGTCATGAATACCACCACTACAAAGAAATGTGCTAGATGTCGGATTGTCCACGCACTTACAATCGCAGGAGAATATTTCCAGACAGCTGGTCTCAACTTTGTTTTCAAACGAAAGAAATAAATAGCTTTGTGAAAAATTGCCTATTGAATAATTGCTCGGGATTTATTTGACAAAAATTGGTGGAGATTTTGAGCAAATCAACTGTTCTGAGATGAATATAGCAATACAAACGCAACTGTAATTGAATAGTTTTCGCATTATAAAAATTCTAAAATATTCCTAATATTTTGGGCTTTTTCGCAAAACGTCCTATCTTTTTGCACTAGGAAGTTTTCGAAAAAAACCCATGCTTCTGCCTTTCGTCTATCCGCCGGAAAAGTTTCTTTTCGCTCAAAACTTCACCTATTTAGCCGGATTTCACCTATCCGCTTCACTATCCGCCGACCCTGCTGTATTCCTTATATAATTTCTAAATTAAAAATTCTCTGCAGACTTGTACCTAGTATCTTGATTAGTAGATCTAACCTCCTATGCTAGGTTAGTTTTTTATAGCGGCGCAGATTTCATTTGGTTCCCACGGACTACGTAAGAATATTCGAAAACGGGTTTTTTGCAAATTCAAATGTAACTGAAAAAGCTGAGGCCCCAAACATTTTTGATTTTTTTTACTTGACCGGTTAACCGGTAATGAGGTTTTTACCGGTTTTTCTTCAGTTCTTCTTATACAATAATAAACAAACAAATACTGAAAACCAGTTTTTCTAAAACTGAAATTTTATGGAGAATTTTTCCTTGTCCATCACCAAAATTAGAAATGGACACCGTGCGAGGTGTGTCAAAAGTACACAGCTGTATTGGAATTCCTTAACGTTCATGTAACATATTAAGGCACGAACATATTACTGACCTGGGAAATTTTCCGAGAGAAGACAATTTTGGCAATAAATTTTTTTGACATATGACACCAATCTAGGGTGTCAAATTCATTTTTCTTGAAATATATGATAGATATTGATGCAATATGGCTTAGCATGGGCAACTTCTCACGACATTTCTTTGACAATATTTTGTTGCAATTGACACCATCTAGCGGAGTCAAATTACGCTATTTCGTAACTGTTTTGAGTCTTAACATGCCTGCATGAAAACACATTTAGGGCACGTTATTTAAATTATAAGCTTTCGCGTAATGTTGACATATGAGTAACGTAGCGTGTTCCAAATAAACACAGCAAATAAACTTAATAAGACATAAAAAATTCGACGCCCATGGTGACAACAACCCTTAATGTTTAGCGATGCCGTGTGGACAAAACGCGGTAAAAACGTAGGCGTTTATTCGTTCTTAAAAATTATGACGCAATATTTACAGAATTGTGAAAATCGAAAATATACTTCACAAATGCTGTCTCCTGTTTCAGCTACTATATTCAGTCTTTCGAAAATCACGCGGCTTTCTGTATATTGTTGATGTCAGCTGGGAATTTCGGCTTTTTTTTTATTCAAAATTTCCTTTGATGTATAATTTTTGTTTATTGATGTCCAGTTCTTGTGAAAGCTTCACTTTGTTGGCGAGAACTAAATCATCATCGAGCAATATGTTTCGGGTTTTTTGTCGGAAACAGAATTTGGAAAGTTTTTGCTCAATTCTAGAAAATTGCATTTTAGTAAACCGGAAGTGAAAATTCGAAAATAAAAGTCGTCGGATTTAGTCGAAAGTACCATCAAATTAAAGCTTGGGTGATGCTGAGAAGAAAAATCACACAGTTACGCTTTATTATAGATAATTTTGGGTTTTACCTGTCGAAGAAAATTGGGTTTAAAATAATTTCCATAAAAAAAAATTACACAGTATGTGTTTTTAATATACTATGCTATATATGACAAAATTGATCAATTCACTAGAGTCATTTACGGCCAATTAAAAATGGTAACTAGGTGGATTTTATTTTGAACGCCTTGACATTGGCTATAGCTTGGCTTTCAAAATAAAATCCACCCAGTAACCATTATTAATTGGTCGTAATTACCTAAATGACAATTTTCATTTCGCAAGTAAAAATAACACATACAGTACTCAGAAAAATTCTCAAAAAATGAAAATTTAAAATTTTTTTTGGGATTTTTTTTGTTTTTTTCGATAAGTTTATGCTTTCTGAGTGTTCCCTAGCAATTTCGTGCTATTTTTACACCCAAAGTACCTTAAAAAGAGTGCGACCGCTACCCCCTTAACGCAGTTTTTTCATCATATGATATATTCCATGTCTAAGCTTCGACTTCTTCAAAATATTTTTTTCTGTCCTTAAAAAAACAGCTACCTTATTCTAAAAAACATTTTTGAAGTTACCTTATATTTAATTCACTCTAATTTTGCTTCTAGGCGAAAAGGCAGATGTCAAATTCAAAGAATTTATTTTGAATGATTTTCTCATTATGCAAAAACCTCTATCAATATTGAAACCAGCAACCCTTGGACTTCTGGAAAGTCTAGAAAACTCTGATGACGACATTTTCTAATTTGTATTAAAAAGTAGCGTATTATGAACCACTGATGCAATTCTTTCCTGTCTTTTTCTTACTAACTGCCTTTATTCTAGGAACCGCCCCACCCGAAGTAAATACAAAATTCTATAATTTTCAAAGTGAGTTTAATAGGGCGCCACATTTTTTTGTAATTTATATTTCAAAACTTCGTAAGTAAAATCAGGATGCGCAACAGTCAAAATTTTAACTTTTTGACTGGAGCCGTTGTCAAAAAACGTTGAAAAATTGATATTTTACCGGTCAAAATTTCGGTTTTCACTTTAATTTACCGGTTTCTCCCTACCTATACTACAGTGGATGACGGCAATAGGCAACAGTGAGAGCAATACGCAACACTTTTGAGCTTATTTAATAGGCATAATTGCAATATGCAGCATATTATATGCAACACCTTTGGCCAAAACCTCTTATTAAACTCACTTCAAAAATTCCTGAATAGATTTTCTTAATGACAATTAATTAAACATCATACATGTGTCCCCTTATCTAACTCCTCTAAGCCTCACTGTACACTTGAAATATTCACTGTGAATATGCCCAGCTCAGACTTTAGTTCAATTACAGATACTCAATTACGATATTAATAATAAATTTATTTATTTATTATTCTAGATCTTGTTTTATTATTTATGGGGAAAAAGCAAATAAAAGGTAGTTTGTGGCGATGGCCATCAAGGGCCGAAAATTGGGACATGGATCACGGAGGTTTAAAAAGCGCATGAAAATGAGAAAAAATCGCTCCGAAATAGTTAAGGGTGTCAAACTAATCTAAGCTTCTTAAATATAAACCAATGTCTTTCAAGGCCAGGGTTTATGAAGAAAAATGCGCGAAATTATTAAAATGTTTATTAAAAGTTTTTTGAAACACAGATTTCACTTTTATTTACAAAAAATAAAAAAAATGCAGTTTCTTGTTTTTTAAACGGCTATAAAATAGTTAAAGTTGCCATTACTGATAATTTTCCTTGTAAATTGCCAGAAAAATAACACAAAAAAATTTCGATAAAAATGAGGAAATGTTATTTTAAAGTTTTACGAATTCGAAAATTCAAAAGTTTTTAAAAATTTTGAAATTATTTACCATTACTGTTAATGTACAGTATGTGTTTTTTTCTCTTGCGAAATCTAAATGCCGACACCTGAACCCTCCCTACTTATAACATACTGAGTTTGAAACTTAGTATTCTCAATCGCGGGGGGGGGGTCAGGTGTCGGCATTTAGATTTCGCAAGAGAAAAAAATATACTGTATATTGAGTGGCAAATGTACACCCAGCAAAAAGTTTTTTATGGAAAAAATACTCACAAAAAAAAATTTGTTTGCCATATATGGATTACCGACCCTCGGAGCTCAGATCCTGAATATTTGAAAAATGCGAAATNCTTTCTCAATCTGACCAATGAAATCGGCCTATTCCACAATCCAGGGTTTTGATTGGGTGCTAATATCTTGCGTTGTTTGTATCATTCAAATATTCAGGCTCTGTACTCTGAGGGTCGGTAATCCATATGTGTTTCAGAGCACAACCTATGTGACGAACATATTTCCCCATGATATTTTTTTTTCAAAATTGTCCACCCTTATCTCAGTACAATTTGGAAGAAAAGCAAAGTATAGAAGCGTCCGAGATAGTACATACGAAAGAAGAAATCTACGCCAAGATATCGAAATAAACAAACGCGGACTTTTACCAGTTTTGTTCTCATTTATGTTAAACCCATGCTGTGGTGGGCCAAGTCTCATGTGCGCCTTTTTTGGAAATGAAGAATCTAAAAAAGCGAAACGGGCCGTAACTTTAGGGGACATGCAGGTAATTAAAGTGTATTATAAAGTCCGACACGTTTTACTAATTTTGAAACGTCTCTCAATAATAAAATGAAAAGGGGAGATTTTTGATTTTTCACAGAATCAAAAGAAGGGATTTGAACTGAAAACTAGTAAAATTAGATTCGGTAAAACTCTGAAAATCATAAAATATACATCCGATATTTTGTTCATTTCAGCCCTACTAAATATCTATAGACTATAGAAGTCTTTAGCTTTCACAGTTTTTCTATAAATACACTTAAAAAATTCTTTCACGACGATAGGAACCTCCTTAATTTGGTGGTCATTAAAGTTTGTTTCTAAAAACGTTTTTAGACTGCTCATTATCGTGCTGCAAATGCGTATGTGCTGGCTCGAGTGTCCTTCATTACAGGTTCAATAATCGCCATGATTCCAGTTTTCTTGATCATAATTTATACCATTATTTTCATGGAAACGATGACTACTGGAATCCCAATGAGTGCAATTATCGAAATTATGCTAGCCTGTTGGTTTGGTGAAAAGGGTTGGTAGAAAAAGACAAAAAAATATTTTTACGAAAATAGACAAGACAAGTTTTTTGCAAATTTATAAGCACCCTCAATCCCCTGAAGGAAAATATGTTTTGCCATAAAATTTGACACAGTTTGTTATAAAAGTAAATTAGCAAAGGAGAAACATTTTGATTAAGGGGGTATGCGACTCTGATTAAATAAAGGACTTTAGAGGCATTAAAACATGCTTTGAAAATTGATACGGGGTATTAATTAAGTTGTACAATAATCCCATCATCAAAAGAAAAAATGATTCGAGAATATTTGTCATTTTTTCGATTTTTTTCTGTAAGTATTGTTTAAAAAAGAATGAAGTTAAAAAATGAACGTTGCCTCAAATTTGAACCACTAACACTGTCAAAAGTATCTGACTTGTCCGTAAGCCAACTTCTCATCAGTGTTTCACTGGCTTTCTTTTGAGCCTACTTTTCGAAACAATCGAAGCACTTTTTGTTCGGAAATTTTTTGGAAAATTGACCAAAAAATAATCATATTCGAGTTCTATCGAAATTGCAAAAAAAGCGCTCGAAGATCTTTTACAATTTGTTCTAGTATGGAATATCTTGGGATAAAAGAAATTTGAGTCATTTTGCAATTATATCCTTCGGAGAAGATAGGATTTTGAAGTCCTGAAATTGCGAAAATAAATCGTCGGTATTTGGCGTGTCTAGAATTGTTCAGTCGCCGGAATCAAAAAAAAGCACTCGAAGAAAAGATTTGGCATCTCCGTTACGTGATCTGTGAAAAATTTTGAGCTCGATTTGGTTATAGCCGTCTGACAGGAGATTAGTTTTGCCAGTTTGGGAAAAAAGGTCACCTTGTTACGATATCTGTACCTAATTGGTGTAATGGTCAAAAAATATATTTTGGTGATGTATTTTTTGCAAGATCAAGGATAGATCTACAAATTAGCATTTCTGTTTTTTCTCATAACTGTTAGTTTTCAGTAATTTTCATCACCTAGTAAAATGTCAATCAGAAGTCGCATACCCCCTTAAGGCCAACTTCACACAAAAAAATAGTGGCCTGAGCACCGTTTGATTTAAGTCTAAAATACTTGTTATACCATGAAAACTCACGCAATAAATACATTTTAAAGAGATAATGCCATAAGCTTGTTTATGACTGGGCAAGAGATCCGTGGCCTTAAAATTTTTACTATTCCAGCATTTTGCTATTGAAAACTGCATTTTGTTTAAACATAACTTATGTTACATTTATGTTAAGGCTAAAGCTTTATACCCTATAAATTATAGGGACTCCGAAAAATGTGAATTATAACATTGGAGAGGCCACGGTTCGAACTTTCAAGTTCTGCGTTAAAAAATGCACAAAATTGATCTTCATTTTCAGACTTTATTTTTTAAAAGGGTTTCAATCATTTTTGGTAAAAATCGTTTGTTTGTGCTTTATACATTTTCCTTCTATTTTCGCGTTTTTTGCCAACCCGGGTGAAGTCCTCCTTGAATCCTTGTTTGTGCCTGGAAAATCTCAAAGAAATGGAAATAACGAATACGTTTGAAATGCCGCAATACGCCTATGATTCCTGTGTTGACATTTTGGTAAAATTCGAGGTCAATCCTGATTACCTCAAAGTTCAATCTTGATTAATTAATAATAAAAATGAAGTCTTCATACCATATTTCGTACATTATAATGTCATCTATGTAACTTACACATGCTATGTTATTTCATTTAATCTTTAGATTAAGGTTATTTATCCTTCTCAATCCTCTAAAAAATGTACTGTGTTATTTCCTCAAGCGGACACTCCTTCAATAGGACGAAATGGCCATACCTATGCAATTTGTTTATAAAAATGACCTCTAAACCGGGAAATGGTGAAAATTGTAATTTCGTATATTGAAGATAATATTTGCAATAGTTAAAAAGAGAAAAAATGTTACTTTTGCCTTCGCATGTATTATCTTCGATATCTCGAATCTCTTCTTATAAATGATGGGACCCTTTATCCGCTTGAGGATATTTCACATTAGATATATATATTATAAAAATGATTTCGTTTAATTTATGAGCTCATAATTATAGGGCGCTCAAATAATTATCACCTTAATTTTACACGCTTGAAAAAATCTGCGTTCTTAATGCAATTTCATATTAAGGGGGTACTCAACGGTTTTTGAGATTTTAGATCGGGGCTCAGAAGAAAACGAAACAAGTTATAGAAATTCTGAAAAGCCTAAAATGAAGATCTATCCTTTTGCTC
>SCLH01001714.1:32187-51458 GCA_004367855.1 Oikopleura vanhoeffeni
TCAAATTAACCCTTATTTCGCGTTTTTATTAAGTTACCGTGTTTGTACAAGTTGTAAAGATTTTCTATAACGTCATCTAAAGTGACCCCAAAATGACTCATAATGACGTCATCGATGTAATCTGATATCAGATTTGAACTCCTGGTGCCCGTATTAGTCTACTGGCCGACTTTTGGCCTGATTGAAACAACTTAAAACAACGGACCTACCAGAAATCCGCCATTACCGGTCAACCGGTCTGAAATTCGAAAAATAAAATCCACGAAGGCACGCGGAATTAAATTCTCTATCTGCCAATTTATGATGTCATGGGGTTTCCAAATACGAAAAAGCAGTAAAAGTCTTGTATCTCCTAAAAAAAAACCACCTTAATTAATATTAGAATTATTTGAAAGCCTGACCAATTATGGATCAAAAAATGATACACTATTTGGCATACTATATCTAAAAATTGGTACAAACTTATTATCTTTCTCAAATGTATACAACATACCCAATTAAAGTTTATGATAAAAATTTCAATTAAATTAATATTTTTTTAGTCATTGTATTGAAATAGTGTTATACAGGCGGGGGCAATATTGCCGAAATTAACCTACGCAAAATCACCATTTTTAGCTAAAATAGTTCCTGTTATATCGAAGATCATGCCTAGTGTGATTTTTATCTTGAGCGTCATCACTTTGAGCCAGTGTCCAATCATAATACCNGATTGTCGACTCAATTCAAGAATCCCGCGATTTGATTGGCCACTTTATCAAATTGATGACGCTCAAGATAAAAATCACACTAGGCAGGATCTTCGATATAGCCTTCCGGTTATATATATATATCCCCCCTGTATAATATAACTTATATTGCAATCAAGAAATGCCGAAGTAATATGTCCATATAATATGGTCCATATTGCTTGTCTGATTTATACATACTATTTCTGAAAATTAACTTCGAAAGATCTAGGCTGAGACGGGGTATTCTGGGTACCACTGGTATAGATAGATGAGACTAAAATGACGAAAAATCTCATCACAATTTTTGTTATATACAACTGTATGACTGTATGACTCGATGTGCTCTAAAAATTTATTTCCATTATTAAATTGTAATATATTAAATTTGTCTATTGTCGATAACTTGTTGGACACGGTATTCGCGACTACAGTCTAATTTTGAACACAAACGGAGCTAGAGAGCAAAATAAAATATGACAATAAATACCTTAAAAAAAATAAAGCTTTTTGAGTCAAATTCCAAAATAACTACAAGAAGACTTTTGCCTCTTTAGTGGCTTTTGTGGTCACTGAAGAAGATTTGCAATGTAATTTTCTACTACCCTGATATCAATTTACCACTTGGCTGAAATATTGTTCGGACCGGATATGACTAAGGGGTAAGGGTACAAAACGCAGGCCACTTCAAAGCATTCTGCGAGAATGTGCACAAATTTATGGTTTAATTTGTATCAGGGATATCCAAAAATGTACAATTAAAATTGCCAAGTGACCACAAAAAGCCGTAGAACAATGCAAGCATTGCTAGACTATTTTTTGTTGGACCTAATAAGTTATTGTATCAGGAAGTCGAAAATGACACCTGTGATACAGAATTCCTAAAGTGACCACAAAGCGCTAGGAGTAATGAAGATTTCGCGGGGCTTTTTTCGTTAGCTACGTGAGAGAAATCGGTTTTACGGAAGTCCGAAAATGACACTAATGTATTCAAAGTGATGACTAAGACCGCTAGCGAGCAAATGAGGACAGATATGAACCTGGTTGATCAAATTGAGTTTCAATTAATCAAATGTACAACATTGTTCGAGCGTGAATCCTCAGCAAACACTAAGTTTATTAATTTCATGTCTCTATCGATTCTTCAAAGGTCGCCGTCAGAAATAAGCTCAGATAAATGTCTCTCGACAAAGATGACCACGACCAATGCGTCTCACGCCCGGCCACTATAGGGCTCATATGTGTCTCGATCATGATTAGGCCGTTTTTTATCCATGCTTTTATTAATAAACGTTATAGAATTGCGGAAAAACATCTTTTTACAAAGAATAATTAAGCAAAGTCCAAATATTAAAAAAAAAATTTAGAAACACTCAGTGCCCTAGTATACACAGGATTAAAACCGTGCAAAAACTTTTTGTCAGGAAAAACAATAGAGGTTGTGGTGAGAGAATGGGTTCCGTAGGCACCCTAAGTCTTCTTGACCAACCTAGTTTTTTTGTTGACCAAAAGTTTGCCAGCCCCGAGTGTACATAAAATTTTATGTACACTTAATTATATCCTCATCCTTGAAGTATTAGAATTGAGGGTTAGTAAACTCGTGCTCAGGACAGATAATACACCACAGACGCAAGCTGTTCCTATGGAAGAGCTATGGAGTTAAGGTTAAAATAAGGTTGTGTCCGCAGGAATCAACGACCCAATACATTTTTAACAATAATCCATAGACTTCCGAGAAAGTCTTGCCATGACAACTGATGTACCACTTTAATAGTTATTTCTTCACTACACCAAGCTAAAATCTTTAACGGTTAAAATATTTTTTTAAAGTAAGTCTAGCCTAGCTGTACATAGATAATATATTTGACAGCCCCACGGCAGCGTTCCGCCGGAGAGGCCCAACATAAATTTGTCTCGGCGACTACAAAAATTTGAGATCATATATTTTATAAAACAGAAATATTTTTCAAAATAACCATGTTTTCTTGTATGATGTACTTCAAGTAAACAATTTTGCCAATGCCCTTAGTGTACCCAAGTAGTCTTTCTTAAACAAATTCGTCCCTCCGCCGGCGAGAAATCATGCTCTATCTCATTATGATTAAAGTACGAGAAAAATAGGCCG
Organism: Oikopleura vanhoeffeni; assembly: GCA_004367855.1. Taxonomy (NCBI): domain Eukaryota; kingdom Metazoa; phylum Chordata; class Appendicularia; order Copelata; family Oikopleuridae; genus Oikopleura; species Oikopleura vanhoeffeni. The sequence goes on from SCLH01001714.1 coordinate 35,041, forward strand.
TTATAAAAAATTCTAAATTTAATGCATTTTATAACATGAATTTCTTTTAATTTATGGTAACTTGCCATTGATCGGTTTCCCATGGAGAATCCATATTTTCTTTCGCATCAATGCCTGTTTTTTTACATGCAAAAGGTTTGTCACGACCTACAGTGTACAGCACTATACACAACACCCATCTGGCAGGGCCCCCCGAGGCATTCTATTGAAACAACTGTCGACATACAAATTAAATCGTAATATTAGGAAAAAAGTTTGCAATTTCATCGCCAACGACTTCCCAAGTTGCTTAGCAGAAAACTCGGTAATTTCAAAAGTCTTTTACCAGTGCCAAATCGATACAAAAAATTTCTCATCATCTCTTATAATCTCAGAGTAATCATGCTACACAGGGTGCTTCATTGAAAATCAAAGCTACGTTAAATATTTTTGTCTGAAACTTTGCCTACGAAAAGATATATATACAGATTGAAATTCGGTAGCACGAAAAATGAATCTTTATATCTCTCCGAGATTTTTTCGTAATTCAAGCGAATTGAACAACAAAGTAATTCGATGCTTCTGTGATCGTAGAAATTCGACAAAACAGAAAACTTCTCTTTTCACTCTCAATCTATATAATTTTTCTGACTTCTGGTTATTTCATTAAAAATATACTGTAGAACATGCCAAATTATGATTGCAACACGAAGAACATCTTAATTTTTTCAAAAAAACATCTTTCTTCATTCCACTTTTGCTCTTCAGCGCTGCGTGCGGGCATTTTCAAATTTAGATGATCATTTTCGGTTTCTCCTGGATCATCTTTCATCCTGCTCCCTTCTATTCTTTAGGGCCCGTAATAGCAAGCGTTTTGCTCTCGAGCGGTCTTGTGGCAATATTTCTCAATGTTTTACGTCATTTCGGCTTTTCCGTATCTGATTTGCCCGTAGCCATTATTTTTTTTAGAGCCGCACATGCCCCGCGGTTTGCATCTCTAGCGCTTTCGGTTTGGTCAATTGTCGTTAACCTACTTTCGAATTGGAGTTCCTAAGCGTCGACTTACCCCCATGGCACCTGGCGAGGCCTATTTTGTCTTGGACCTGCGTTTGTCTCCTTACCGACTAGGAGCGCACCAGCCAATTCTACATTTCTGAATGGTTGCTCTTGAAGCTAAACGACGAAAATAAAATCTTGAGCAAGCAATTCTAAATGAAATTTTTTTTAAATCATTTTTTTTAATCGGTTCAAATACTCGGTTTTTGTTTGTTAAATTGGGCTGGTGACGTAGGATGGTCGGGGATGATTAAATTTGCTTTTTCCTGTCTCTCTCAGAAATTTAACGACACATGCTAGACAGAACAAATTTGAAACCTGGGAGGAGCTGGGAAATTTTTTAGAATAAAAGTAACTATCAACCAAAAAAATTTTTCCTTCAAATGACCCAAATTTTTTTTCAGAAATTTTCCAAAATTTTTTTAACAAATTTTCAATTTCAAAGGTTAGCAAAATTTTTTCTGCAGACGGCCTATTCTAAACATTAAGTCAATAGGATTTGTATTACTCAAATTCGAAGTTTAGCTTGCTCTACAATGGGCTTTTTTCTAAAAAGTCAACTTTTCTGACACTCGATGGCCACAAACTTTCTTGCTGTTCCTGCCCGGAATCGTTTTTTCTGGCAGTCAACACCCTCGTCGAGTCCTCAAAGGAATTTGTATCAGCAGCTCTGATCGTACTCTCTCGTTAGTTTTACTGGTGCGCTCCCTACATATGACCCGATTTTGCACTCAAGTGGCTTTTGTGGCTACTAACGAAGGTTTCCAATGACATTTCCGACTTTCCGGAGGTAAATATAACCCATAGCCCGAATATTTTATTGCCCTGCGTTTGTACGCCGCCAAATAGAGGTGATATAACGGAAAAACATTTATAGATACAAATGTTAATTAAAAAACTTAGCTTCTAATTATGTAGCTGTTTTTATAAAGGACACAAAAAAATATTTTGACGAAGTCGAAGCTCAGACATGGAATCATAAAACGGTTTTTTGCATCGTGTACCTGACCAAAATTCAGGTACGATTTTTTTTGAGTTTTTCCCAGGCAACCGGTTCACCAATAAATGTCGTTCTCAACCGGTAAAATCGGTTTTAAGGGAATCTTACATAAATCTTTCTAAACTTGCGCTTATAGACAGTTTTTCACTAGAAATTTTCTGGCAATGTTTATTTTTACATCTGACACCTTCATCGGTGTCAAATTACACTTTTTTGTATTTTTATAACTTCTGAATATATAAGGATGAAAGTATACTTATCTGAGTGATTTTTGAAGAGAAATTTTTTGGCAATAATCTTTTTGACATCTGACTTGGTGTCAAATTACACTTTTTTGTATTTTTGATACTTCTGAACATAAAGAGATGAAAATATACTAATCTGGGTATTTTTGAAGAGAATTTGTTGGCATTATTTTTTTTTGGCAATTTCTCCATTTTTATTATATTTTTGAATATCATGCGAACGTTATTTCATTTAATCAAACTTGTATATCCAAGTTCATTGTTTTTTTGGGATAAGTATTACCCAGATAAGTAAATTTCCATCCTTATATCTTCAGAAGTAATAAAAATACAAAAAAGTGTAATTTGACACCAATGGAGGTGTCAGATGTCAAAAAAATTATTGCAAAAAAATTTATTTCAAAAATTACCCAGATAAGTATATTTCCATCCTTATATCTTCAGAAGTTATAAAAATACAAAAAGTGTAATTTGACACGAATGAAGGTGTCAGATGTCAAAATAAACATTGCTAGAAAATTTCTAGTGAAAAACTGTCCATAGGCGCAAGTTTGGAGAAGAATTTATTTAAGATTTCCTGCAAACCGATTTTACCGGTTGAGAACCACATTTACCGGTAAACCGGTTGCCTGAGAAAAACTAAAAAAAAAATTACGTGCCTGAATTTTGGTCAGGTACACCATGCAAAAAACCGTTTGATGATTCTATGTCTGAGCTTCGACTTCGTTAAAATATTTTGTTGTGTCCTTTAAAAAACAGCCAACTAAAGTTAAAGTCCTTTCAAAAACCGATCAACATCCGAAAACATCGCGAAAAAGCTGAGGCTTTTCTGATCGGAGTAAATAGACCATCTCTTAATGATCAATACGACCACAATGCATTTAAACCACATTGATATTCTAGCTATCTGATCCAATCTTATCAGCATGAAAAATGCAATGATAAATATTAAATTTTTATTCCATAAATTTAAAATTAAGGTTTTCTAGACTTCCGTCAATTTGTGTTGAACTTGAAACGTGTTTAAAACTCTTAAATCTATGATTATGATAATAAATCGAAAGCTAAGATAAATATTATGTTCTTGAATAACATCCGATTTGACTTTATCAGCCTAGATAGTGCCCAGAAATCCTGGATATTTTCCAAAAGTTGCCGAACGCTAAACTTCTATAGAATATTCTAGACTTTGACTATCTTTTATTTGACTCATATGGAAAATGATGCCTAGTGGGCCTTTTTTATCAGGCGTCATAACTGTGAAGCAGTGTCCAATCACATCAGACGATTGTCAAGAATTCTGTAACTTCATTGGTCCCTGCCTCAAAGTTATGACGCCTGATAAAAAAGGCCCACTAGGCATCATTTTCGATATAGTATAATTATTTTGTACTGAGTTTTCCCATTATAATAAAAATATTTAAACCGTATTTAATACTAAGGAAGGCCAAAATGCTCCATCAGATTTTTGCCTAAAATTTTCGGACCATTTTGGACGCTTATAAAATTGATTAATGTGGTTCGTCGATTTTCTTTCAAGGCATTTGGTAGCTTCGGACAGTTTGAGCCTCCCCGTGTATGTTTCTTATATTCGGATCTAAGATTAAATATGACACCATGACAATTTCTATGATCTTCAAATACTTTACCTTACTGATCCGTTTTATATATCAATAAAATGAAATACTCACCTCTTTATCTTTCCCATAATAATAAGCCCAATATTCATTTGACTGTTTAAATAAGCTCAATCATATGATAAAACTGACTTATGACATTTTGTATTAATCAGTACTAATTTCAATAAAAATCAGTGAAAAATATTGTTTATGTTTATATAAAAAATAGCATGAGGTGCACTTTTTTTAAAATTTTGATCAGATTAATTCGGCCAAAAAAATCACAATAATTGTAGTCTTCGCACTTTGAGTCCTAGAAACATTGCGACTGCTACCCCCTTAATTTACATTTGTATCAAAAACGGCTCGACCGGATTAAAGTCCCACATAAGATCATAGTATTAATAGATAAAATTAAAAGTCGGATTTGTGGTTACCAAGAAAAATGGTCTTTAATTTAGCTCAAAAATGGCTCATTTTCGGTCTTTGAAGTCCTGGTCGCCGAACTAGACGTCTGCGGTTTTTTGGTCGAATTAGTCTGATCAAAATTAAAAAAAAATGCACAGTACCCCCTTAAACTACGTATAAATATTATTGCTTGGAATTTTTGGCATGAAGGGGGTACTGGTCGCTGGTTTTATGAGGCCTTAGGGGCATTACAAATGCTCCAAAATGACCCAGGGTGATAACAAAGTGTACTACCGACCAAATCATCAAAAAAAAATTTCGCTTTTTTTCGATTTTTTTCTAAGAATTTTTTCAAAATGAACTTAAAAAATTACATTTGCTTAAATTTAACAACTAAAACGCCAAAACATCATCTTGACGTAAGCCAACTTCCTGATCAGTGGCTTTCTTTTGAGCCTACTTACAAAAAAATCGAAGCACTTCTTTTTTCGAAATTTTTCTCCTGGGTCCTCAAAAAAAATCATATTTCGAGTTTCAGGTCGAAATCTCAAAAAGTGATCAAGTTTATTGTTCGTATTTGTATGAGCTAGCTTAGAAAACAAAATGAATGAATTTTTAAAAGTTTCCTAGGAGATAGTTTTTCCGACGAATAATTGCCAATTCCACATTCTAGAAAAATTAGAGCGAAATTAGAAAAACTAATCGAGTTTATTTATGGCCTACTATTTTTACAACTTGTGTCAAAATTCCAGCTAATTTCGACATGAAACCTTTTCCATTTTGGCTTAGGTGCTATTGTGTCGCTGATGTGTGAATGAGTGTATGCATACAAAAAAATGAGTTGTTTTTCTCACAAGCTTGAAGGGAGTAGGTGTCGCTGATTTGAGCCTTTTACAGGGCCATTTCTCGCCAAACTAGCAAAGTTGGTATTCCAAAAATATTTGTTACGTAGAGAACCAACCTTCGCGGTCATTTTCCATTATACATAAATCTGTTACAATCGCACCTACGCACACAGACAAACATTTAATAAGCGTCCCCAAGAAACACTAATGACTATCTTCTCCGTCAATTTGTATTATTTTTTTCTGTTTTTTCGTGTCAGGCAACAATACAAACATCTTCTCACGAGTTTTGAGAGAAAAATGATGTAAATTGAAAGACGAGATAGTTTATTAGTCTCTCTTGGAGAGGTTTAGTAAATGGTTCAGTGTGTGCGTAGGTGTTTTTGTATCAGATTACAGTAACTTTCAAAATGATTGCGAAGAGTTTTTCTTCAAGTTCAAAATGTTTTTGCAATATGAACTTGGCCAGTTTGACGAGCAATCGCGTAGTTGAAGGTCCAAATCAGCGACACCCACTCTCTTAAGGGGGTGGTGTTAGTGATTTTTGGGATTTCAGAGGCTTCGTACGGTTAGACAATGCAGACTGGACATTTTGAAACAAACATTAGAAAGATCTATTGCTTTAATCTCACGATTCCATTTGACAGTTTAGTACCAACTCTCACCAACCCATCTGGTTAACCGCGGTTAAGACGAGCTTTTTTCAAAGAAACAAGGATCCTAGAGCTTATATCGGAAGTTTTGAGATTTGGTGAGAATCTAGAAAATTGTCCGAATTTTTAGTGAATCGGTTCTGTTTTTTTTTCGATTTTTGCCTCACGGGGTCAGGAATTTGGATGAATGTGCCGAAAAGGGTGTTTTTGGACGTTTTGATACAAGGCTTTTTCTGTGGAATGCCAGAAACGTCATTTTCGGAATGTAACAAGCCTAGGGGTGATGAACATCGAATTGGTCGTATTTTTTGAATTCGCCCTGATTGCTGTAAATCGACAAAAAAGTGCGCGAAAATGACAATTTGAAATAAAAGTGATAATTAGAAAATTTAAATGTCTTCAAAAGATTGCTTGGGTATGATTTGCTGGAAACGATATTAGCAACTATGGTCTGATTTTGACCACAGCGGATTCTAGAAAAAAATTGAAGTTTTTCATTAAAATTATGATTTGATCTATAGCACTGTGTGTGTTGAAAATCAGACCATAGTTGCTAATATCGTTTCCAGCAAATCATACCCAGGAATCTTTTGGTGACATTTAATATTTTCTAATATCAGCTTTCTTTTCAAAATTGTCGTTTTCGCGCCCTTTTAGTCGCTTTACAGCCAATCAGGGCGAAATTCAAAAAAATACGACCGATTCGATGTTCACCACCCCTAGGGCTTGTTACATTCCGAAAATGACGTTTCTGGTATTTCCACACAAAAAGCCTTCCTATCAAAACGTCCAAAAAACACCTTTTTCGGCACTTTCAGCCAAATTTCAGACTCCTGAGGCAAAAATCGAAAAAAACAGAACCAATTCACTAAAATTCAAACAATTTTCTAGATTCTCACCAATCCCAAAACTTCCGATATAAGCTCCTAGGATCCTCGTTTCTTGAAAAAAGCTGAGGGACTCGTCTTTAACTGCGGTTAACCAGATGATGGTGAGAGTGGTACCAAACTGTCAAATGGATCGTGAGATCAAAGATAGATCTTTCTAATGTATGTTTCAAAAATGTCCAGTCTGCATTTGTATAACCGTTCGAGCCTCTGAAATCTCAAAAATCACTAACACCACCCCTAAAGATAGTTTCTACAAGATGGCTGATCTGACTAGTATCCTAAAAGCCCTGTTTGGCTAAGTTTTTATCGGAGAAATCAATGCCAGCGACCAGTACCCCCTTAAATTCCCAACTTTTCTAATTAAGGGGTGGTCAAGGTAAGGATTTATTGGTATGTTTTGACTTTGGAACTTAAATGTTGAAAAATCGTCATAATTGACAATCGTAAACGATTTTTTCATAATTTTGGAGTAGCGCTATAGGTATAAGAAGGTTGGATAAATGACGATTTTTAAAATCGATCTCCTCCGTCAATGTAAGTGAAATTTATTTTCACACTTTTGGGAAAACTAAAATGTCAATAATATGTTGCAGGAAATTTGGCGAATTTTGCACTTTTTTTTGTGTATAATTGCATTTATTAATTCTGGGTTGATTTCAATATCAAGTAAGATACTAGAAGCTCTTGAGCGCCGAAATATGCCTATTCAGCATTTTCTCAAAAAATCCATCTCCTCTATCAATTTTCGTCAGATTTTCAAGTGACATGTAGAATAACTTCGTTTGAACACTTTGAACAACTTGATGGCAGAAAAAATTTATAGTCCCATCTTGTTACGTAACAGGTGCACTTTACGAAGTAGTAAAATATTTTTTTGCTCCAAATTATCTAAAAACCAGAATCTATAGTAATCGACCCTCTCTGAATTAATTTTTTGAAAGTTTTAACCTCGTATCTACTTTTAAGTTTTTGAGTGAGAGTTAAATTACGATTTCATTTTTTATGACTTTAATTTTGATAAGAAAATTTATTTAATTTTCCTTAGATAATTTTGTGTAATAACATGGTGTGAATAAAAACCTTTTGATTGTCTAGAAACAAAGTAAGCGATGTTGGCCGCTGGGTGAAAGCCTTATTTACATATTGACGAAAGTTTGAAGTTGACAAATAAATTTGTTCCGAATCAAAAATTAATCAATTTTTCAGAAACAAAAGTTTTTAAACAATTTTTTCAGTGAGAAACAGTTCAGTGAACGTATATTTACTACAAATATTTTACTTTGTAAATATACACCTATGATTGCATAATCAGCACAAATAAAGTGTAAATTGACGTGACGATAACGGACAAACTAGTGTAGATAGCGATTTTTTAGTTTTTACCAATGTTTTACATAATTACTGATTACTTATAACTATTATTAATCTTATCATTGTCTTCCACAGTTCTCATAAAGGCTCGCCCCTGACCACCCCATTATGAAATGTAAAGTTGGGGTTAAATTTTTTTGACGATCAGAACTAATTAGTAAGATTGAGTAGACTGTTCTCAGTATTTCTGATCGTCAAAATAAAATGTTTCTGTAGCAATAAACTCATTTTTAAATCGTGCGTTCTACATGTTATTTTCTTGATTGAAGTACATTTTTGATATGACAAAAAAATAGGGTCCGATTGAAGTATAAAGATTTAGAGCACAATCTAGAGAAATTTGCACTGGATTTAATTGATAGGTAAATTTGTCGGTCCCTTTGTTATACTCTGATACTACATTTCTATTCAGGTTGCGCATCGGGAACTTACAGACCGAACTAAAATCGGTCAAAAATCAAGGCTCAGAGTACGACAATGAGTTTTCAAAACAACATTCTCATGACAAAGAAAATTTGACATATTTGAAAAATCTCGAAAATCTAAAAAAAAAATGAAAATGTGAAGGCAAAAGTTGTGTTATAATTTTAATTAGATTGTGTGGCTTCATTATGGCTGCTTGTTAAAAAGCGCTGATACCTAAACCCGACATTTCTTTCTTGAACCGGCATTTTAACCAGTAAAAATGCGAAAAATAAATTCTTTTGGCGTTTGACCTAGATTTTTTGTCACCTAATGGTTTTTAGAACACCCACTAGTTTTTTTCATTTAGGCAAAAGACCTGAACATATATACCTCTAGTTATCTTTTCAAATATAAAATGTTAGCAATATTTTTGTCATATGACGCCTCCTAAGAGGTCAAATTACAGTGTTTAATTTTACGACAAATTTTAGGCGTGCAATTACAAAATGAAATTGCTAAAAAATTCTGACAATAAGTTGAACTTTTTTTTGTTTGAATTGCACTTTACTAATGCCAAAAATTGGCTTCGAAGGATGACGGTTATCTTGAAAAATCGACTTTTTAAATTCTTACCGGTCGGTCAATTTCTGGTATTACTGGACATCCGTCGCAAAATCAAAAAAATGTCGGTCATTTAGTTTTTTCTTTGATTTTGAATGCAAAAATTCGTTTGCGAATAGCTTTGTTCCGTGATCAGATGGCTCCGAGAAACTAGATGTTCCAAAAAATACCGAATCTTAAATTAGCTCAGTACCTATTTATATTTTATGTCATATTTTACGTAAACTCACATGATCTAACATGCTTGCGGCGTGCCGCGCATTTAGCCCAAAGCAAACACTAAATCCGATAAGTCTGATTTAAAATTTCATGGTAGACTGACTGATTGAGGGATCTTTATTGGAGGATCTACAAATTTAAAATCAAGAAATAAACGTTTATATCAATTAAGGATAAGCTACCCACCAAATTCAATTTTTCTTTAGATTGCAAAATGTTATACTGTTTTTGATATTTGCACGTCGTAAAAAAAATCAGAGAAAATGAAAAGAAACTTTGGTTCTTTATTAATCATAAAAAATAGAGCAAGGATTTTGTACTTGCTTTTATATATTCATTTTAACGTTAATGTTAGTTTTCTTAATTTTAGGTTTTAAAATAATGAATTTGTTTTATGAAAAATCTTTTATCGCGAAAATATACTTTTACTAAGAATCGAAATCCTCCACTTTTAAATTTGTACGAAATTCAAAAAGTGACATATTTTGAATAACAATTGTTTTTGTCATGGCGAGATTTTCATTTCTTTTGTCAGGGCGAGATTTTGTCGCACTTTTGCCAGTACGGATGTGAGATTATTGTCACCAAAATTAAAACACCCTTTTGACCATTTTTCTTTTTTTTTTGTTCTTGTAATTTATTAAAATGTTTGTTTATCATTTACAGAAAAAAAAATGAATGAAAGTTTACAATAAATCAGGAAAATGACATTTTTTGCGACTAATTGTTGCCGTATTAAAATTTTGAACTTTCAGTTTTTTAATAAGACGGGTTTTTTTCCACTGCTTGCCAAGTCCGTTTAAAAAGACGCACATGGAAAAATCGACTGTTTTGATAAAATATGGTATCCCCCAACATAGTTTTTTGCAATTAAAAAATTGAATTTTTACAACGTTTTGATACAAGGTACTTAAATTGTGGTTTCACCTTTGAAAAAATTGCGCTTAATTTTTTCGCTCTTAATATTTTACTGAACCGTGAAAAAAGCGGAGAGACAAGTTTTCAAAATTAATGTTTTCCCGCATTTTTGATTGTACAAAAATTACTTAAAGGTTAATTACAAAAATTAAGTAAACAAAATCGTAGTAAAATTGAACTTATGTAACACGAAAAAAAGTATGAATTAAAAACGTCTCAACGCTCATGTAATACAAAATGCCTATGCGTTGTAGGTTTTAGCTCAAAGTTTGATTGAGCGCTAAGGTAATACTGTTTATCTCTCTAGAAGAGATCTCACCCGCTGGCAAGTGCAGAGCTGTTGACGGGAAACCCTTAACCCACTCGCCTCAGGTTAAATTAGAGGCGCTATTCAGAAGAGCCAAAAAATTCTATCATTCCCCATTCTAGCCCAGATTGTATGCATTTTAAGGAGGTGCCCGTTACAGACTCGTGGTTGAAAACCTAGGAGAACAGGCCTGAATGACAGTGCGCTACATTTTTAGAGAAGTTCGCATAATTACCGGTAGAGCTCCAGAATTACCGATTTTACAATGTTTAAACAACGCCGCCCGCACGAGGCAACAGAGAGTATCTTAAAGCCCTCTGTTTTCGCCGATCAAATTATAAACATATCTGATTAAGAAATATTTGTTCAGTTATAGAAAGTGAAAGTGATGTCAAATGTCCCTTATAAGCAAAGAATATCCTTAGAAAAAAATTAATATATTCGATTATTTTTTTGATCAATTTTGTTGTTCAGTTGAAAGGACAGTTTTACAAAAATTAATCTGGTCAATTATAATTGTTTTTCAGTTATAAAAAAAAAGATTTTTCAAATTTCTTATGAGCAAAGGTTGTCCTACAAAAATTAATTATTTAATTTATTTTTTTGGATTATGTTAATCATTTGAAAAATCCTGACAAGGACAGTTTATGCAAAAATTACAAAATTATAACATCGCCAGATAAAGACAAAAAATGATGTCATATTGTCTCTATGCCGTAATAATTGTTCTTATAAACTTAACTATTTAATAATTGTTTTTTGGAATTTTGTTAATCATTTAAAAAACCTGACAAGGACACTTTGCAAAAACTTTTAAAATCAAAAATAGTGAGAAGATAAAAACAAAAATGTTTTCAAGGACAACCTAAATTTATACTAATGCCTCTGATCAAAATAAATCAATAATTTTGGCTCTATTTCAATTTGTTGTATTATTAATTGTGTTAATTAGTGCTCCACTTCGCCTTTGAATGGATTTAATTGTCAATATATCATATATTTTCTTCTGTATTAATCTCTGTAAAATTCAAATTTAACCCCTTTTTACTTTAATGATAAAAAAATTTGTGCTCAGTTGAAATTGGATATTTAACTCCCTAACCATGTCGTTGGGCTGCCTGTACAGATGATACTGTAATTTCTTCAAAGGGCGAATTAAATCACTTTTCTCGTGTGCAATTTGTCATGGGTATCTTATAGACGCTACAATGGTCGTGGAATGATGCAACGCATTTTGTAAATACGGAAGAAGTGCTCAAAATATTTCAAAAATGGAGCATTTTCAGAATTGAAATTTAGATTATTTATCTATTAGAACTCCGTCTCACAATTTAAAAAAGTTTATTACTTGACATGTTTCAGTTTATTCACCACTTCAAAAGTCACTACAGTACTTTACATTATTGAATAACCGAAAAATCAAAATAATTTATTTTTAAATGATCTTTTAATTTATTTTTTTAATAATACTTATTTATTTGGAAAAAATTAATATAATAAATTAATAAATACTATAGCTATTTGAAAATTTTGTCTCTATTTTCCATGGTAGATTAATATACATTTTGATTTAATTATATTATACGAGATGATCCATTTTCAGTGTGAAATATTCATAGGGTTGATTAAAATTGGTTCATTTGTAGCTTGTTATCTCAATCATATATTTATTATTTCAAAAAAATCAAAATGGCACATAAGAGTGAAAAAATGCAAGCAAAATTCAAATACACACATTTAAAATTTGGCTTGCATTTTTGACTTTTTGGTGCGTATTTTTTAGAATATTTATAACAAATGCGTAATTAGGACAAACATCAAAAAGTTCCCTGCCTGATTGCACATACTGTATGTGACATTACAACACTAACTTAATTTTGTTTACAGTTTTTTTTGTTATCAATTTACTTTATTGAAAAAATAAAATCGCATTTTTTATGACCAATTTTGAGCCATTTGAAAGTGGTATTGTAAAACACATTGATGATCAACTAAACGACGGTTGCTGTCATGTGCTCCAGTTTGTGATGTGAACTACACCCCAACCGACCATTCAGCCAACGTGAGATTTGATCAAACTCTCAAGATACTCATCATATATGAAGGAAAAGGGATCATTTTAGTGTAGGTAATTAGCATATATTTTTAATTTTTTAATTGTATAAAAATGCAATTTTTTTAATTTAAGAATAGATCAATAACAACAGTGTTATTTGAAATAATAAAGTTGTTATCTCGAGTATTTTTCTTGTAGTCTTACTGAAGTGATATTTTGATCCTTATAATTATAATTCATTGATATATACCGTGTGATGATATAAGTAGGCGTAATAGTATAAGATGTTTGATCTGCCAAAACAAACTTTGTAGGTTGTATATTATAGTTAGTTTGTATTACGCTAACCAGGTGACGCTGTTTAAAATTAGGCAGCCTTCTAGTTGTCAAAATAAAATATCATACTATGATAGTATTTTCAAACCTATGTTATATATACAAATGTTATAATAATATAAATAGAAAGGTAGATAAAGAATATATTAATTAATTATCATAAATAATTCGTTTCTAATATATTATCAAAAGTAAAGTGTATAAAGGTAAATTCCCAAAACATGTAAGAAAATCAAAATATTTTTATTTTTATGTGAAAATTGTTGAAACAAATTCAAAAATCAATTATGTTTGAAACGCGCTCGAATTTTTGTTTTTTGGACTTTTGATCTTATAGCAAATCTGGTTAAGAAATTTTTTGAGGTTTTGTACTGGATTGAAAATTCAATTTTTTTTCAACGCTAAGATACCTTGTTAAATGGTTTTCGTTAATAATACAATAAAGTTGAAGGATCTTTTGCATTGAAAAAAAAATAGTGAATAATAGCAAAAAATGTTTTTTAATGCCTATTTTCAAATTACCAAAAAAATATGCAAAAGATACCACCAAAAGATACCTCCAATTAAAAACATTTAAATTATTAAATTATCAACAAATACATTATCTTGAAGTTTGATCCCTATGCAGTCCCAACTGTTTAAACAGAAATGTAGAAAACGTCGTAGGATTTTTGCGAGAATCATGATATCGAATTCAAAATGCCAAATTCAAAAATAAGCAGGGTAAGTGCTATTATGATAATAATACGTTACGACATCTGCAAAGCGGTACATCGATGTATAATTTGTTTACCATCTAAAAACAAACGATACAGTCCTTACAAATGTCAGCGTTTGATAGGCTGACTATAAATTTAATTAGGGTAACAAACCAGGTATATCAATGATTATACTCGAGAAGAATCGTCAAGTGAAGAGGACGCTGAGGAAGAAGAGTCAGAATTATACGTGATGGTTTTTTAAATCTTTTTATTCAAAAATTTAGTTGGATTTTTCGGCATCGGATTTTTTTAATTTATAAGTTGCATAACAACGCAATAATTCTATTGCCAACCAGTTTTATGCCATCAGTTCTGAACCCAAACATTATTCTTGAAAATTACTCAGAAATTAGTTGAAAAAAATTCCAATTTTTTTCGCGATTTATTTAATCCGATGCGAAAACACCTGTTCGAATTATGCCGAGGTAAATTTTTAGTTGAGATAATAAATTCTAGATTACTTTGTGGTGAATGATGCCTAAACCACTGATAATTTTATTTCGAAAAGGGTCTAACCTTTGCAAGACTTTATCATTTTAAAGTTCTCTAGCGCCGCCTTTGAATCTCTCTTATGACATTTTGAAAGCTTATTTAATCGCGTTACTGTTAGAATTAATGTCTCCATCTATTTGTCTTTATAGACACATTTTTAGCTACTGTAGTTTTGAAAGAACAATATTTTAAAAGATACTGATACTTGACTTTTTGTTTGGGTTGAATAAGTCAAATAGTTACCCAAGTACGTTTTGTGATACGGACTAAACTGGAGACACAACCTACGCTTTTGAATTTTGGATGTGCTATTCGAAGATTATACCTACATGTCCAGTAGAACTTTGACGTAGAGACCTAAGATCGTGTGATTTCATTGGTCAATACACATTGACTCTTGTGTATTGACGCAATCAAAACACGTCTAGACGTGGTCTCTGACGTCAAAGTTTTACAGGACTTCGATATATGGATTACCGGACCTCAGAGAAACAAATCTCTAAATATTTAATGATACAAAACACGCAAGATATTAGCACCCAATCAAACTCTTGATTGCGGATCAGGCCATTTCATTGGTCAGGTTGGAAAGGATCAACAGACAAATGCTCAGATTTCGCATTTTTCAATATTTACATATTTGTACTCTGAGGTCGGTAAATCCATATACTGTATATAATATATACAGACAATAAGTGCAGAAAAGTCGACGAGCAAAAAAAAGCTCTTCATAATTAGAAACTTAAGATTGAAACAAAAGTGGGCAATTCGATAGTGAAATGTAAAATGCGATATTTTTAATAGCCCAAAAGAAAGCTATTAGAACTCAAAGTTCACTGAACTTCCAAGACGTGCTCAGATATAAAACCATTTTTTTGCGATGCAAAATAACTTCAACAAATGCCAATGACATCTTGAAAACCTGGATTTGGAAATTTACATTTTTCATAAATAATTACAGTTTCATTAAAATTGTTAATGGTAGAAAGAACTGGAAAACGATGCTGGATACAGTGGACCACAAGATTGTCTCAAGTGGAGAAGAGTTAATTCGAGTGTGGCGAACAGTACGAAGACGCATCTTGGTTGCGAAATTTAACGCTTGATAAAAACTTCAACAGGTATAATATCTGACGTCAGTTTTTGCACTTCTAACTTTAAGGGATCAGTTCGTCTTAGGCCGCATTTATGGTTACTTTGAAGTCTTAGAGCCTTTTATGCTTGGATATAATATTCAGATATCAATATCATATAGACTATATGTTTATATTTTTGATAATGAAGACAGCAAATGCATAGATGGTTACAATGGGAAAACATTTTTTAACAAAAACATTTTTTAACAAACATTTTCTAACAAAAAAATTTTAACAAAAAAAACATTTATTAAGAAAAAAAACATTTTTAAAATAAATATTTTATAACAAATTTTTTACAATGAAACATTTTTTAACAAAAGTCCCATAAATTAGATGCTACAACTGTTTGTCAGGAGAAAATAAGGTTGAGGGTGAATGATAGGGACCCTATCATAGGTAGTGGAGGAATCAATTTGAGATTCTCGTATAGGCTGTTCGACGTGAAGTTGAATAACCCTAAAAAAGCATAAAAGATGAAACACTGGTGAATATGGTCCCAAAAATATATCAGGCCGTAGCCTTAATTTCGCCATATTGTTGCCTAATTCATCTTCTCAAAGACAAGTACATTAAGCTTTATATTTCATTAATTTGTTATTCAGGCTTAAATTTTTGACCCAGCTGGAACTTTTTGATGTATTTCAGAATGATTAAATATGCGTGATACGCACACAATTTCAATCTAAAGCTGAACAACTCAATGTATGGTGATTAGAAACCTCACGAACTCGTAACCTATTCGGGTGCTGTGTACACGGTTCAAACGAGCAAAACTATTTTATGCACCTACCTAGTTTTTTTACGACAAAGTTTTGCCATGCGGCATGGCCCATGCCCCAGTGTACACCATATTTTCAGCACACACAAATATTTCTCTATGTTGAAGGATTATATTGAGGTTAGGTAAAATGTGTCCAGTGTACACGGTGAAAAACGATGCAAACTGTTGTTGGGAAAGGCTAAGGTCAGGGTTAAACAATATGGTTGTTTTCCCGCTAGGAACAAACGACCACATTGATTTAACTAACCATATGTCTTTCCGACAAAAGTTTTGCCATGCCATTGAGTGATCAGCCAATATGTGTGTGTGCCATAACG
>SCLH01001714.1:63340-144064 GCA_004367855.1 Oikopleura vanhoeffeni
TTTTATTTATCAGAAGAGACTATACAGCAACACTTAAGGAGGTGAAATCGATAAAGGCAGAATTGGTTAATTTAATAATAGAGTAATTATAATTAACAATTATTAAGAAATATTTTATACAATCGAATTAACTCCGTTTGTGCAGAATGATAAAAAAGTCTAGCCAGTCCAAACTAGCAAAACACAGAGTCTACAATGATGTGGTTACTATTGACGTGTTTACAGAAGTTATAAGAGTAGCCTGAACGGAAATTAAAAAAATCAAATTTTTTCTACAGGATTAAGATGAATCAAATTTATTAAAGCATCCGAAATTGTCAATATTCATAAGGAATTTTATACTTTTCTTCTTTTTCTAGAAAAATATGATGAAAGAAAAAGCAAGGTGACATCATATATTAATGAACACTGTACAGTTGTTCTTCAAAGAGTTACATTTATGTTTAAAAGTAGCAAGTATCTAGGTCATACGTCATAGTTTTTTGTCCCGCCTTTCATTTTTTTTTTAATTTTCTATTTATATTTTAGTAGAAAATGAAACGAATTAGATGCTACATGATTAAAATTCAAGAATTCGTATACGACAAGTTGTAAGAGAAGAATAATATAAGAATTAACGGCCTGAAATTAGAGATATTGGTGAGTTTTTACCTTATAATTTTTTTATATTGGAAACTTATATTTCTTTAGAATGAAGTGGAGTCATTTATTATAAAAATTCGTTTCTACATCAGCTTTACTTAAGGAGGTGATCGTCGTATTTTAATGTAAAAATGGGGTTTTCAATGTCAATTGTAGCAAAGTACAAATCGTCGGACCAAACATTACCTCCTTCTGATATATTTGAACTAAATCTTGTCTCTTAACTCGTTCACACCCTTTGTTTCTAAAGGTAAATAATTTTCGGGAGCCAAAACGGCGCAGAATAACATCGTCACAGACCTTCAATTCAATATGTTAAAGAGTTTACAATTTATTTTCCCAAAAAAATAGTTGTTGCAAAATTTTATATCGATGAACCGTTCGAAAGTTATTTGTTCATTATTTTTTTTTTTTAGGATTTTCGTCAAATTTCTTAAATTAATTGTGTGAAACAAGACACATAATGACCAGGTCTTCGGCAGCCAGCAAATTTTTTTGGCTTGACTTGACTTGGCTTAGTTACAAAAATTTGCCGGCTTGACTTGACTTTTTGCTGGCTTGACATATTTCAAAAAATATTTTTGAGATATGTGAAAAAACGACTAAAATGGGGTAATTTAATTGTATTTGAATAGATGATCTGTCTGTCAAGCTTGATAATGTCGTGTTTCATAGAATGAAATAATTGAGGTTAAACAGTGAGACTTTTAAAATTTATAATAACTGATTTCTTTCTATTTGGCAAAATCCTTTTTTGATATTCAATATATTAAAATAAAATTAGTGCAAATTTTTCAAAAACGCTGTTAGACGCTAAATAATCAATTTGTTGTCTAAAAAATCAAAAAATGGAACTTAACCGTGTGAGCACGAGAAAAAGTTCCGCACAAGAACCGAAGTCTTTATAAGGTTTTTTTCAAGCGCGTATTACAGAAATCCAAAGGAAGTTGGAGTTTCAATTTTATTTTTGCATAGAGAGTTCAAACGATATATTTTGCATCCGAACTTTGATATTCTAGAATTTTAAGTTCTAGAAAATCACACGTTAAGGAGTAGTGGCTACGCATGATTTGATGTTAACCTTTACATAAATTGCTTTCATAAATTTTAAAAAAAAAATTAGATTTTTTTGTCAAGTACCCTAAGTGACCAATTTTTTTTGATCTCGAGAAATTTTTCAAAAAATATGTTTTCAAGTTTATTTGATCCTACGGTTGTATTTCCGAGGTACTTCAAGCCATTTTATTTTTTTCAACAATCAGCAATTCAAATTTTTTTTGAAAACATTTATAAAAACGAATATCCAGAAAAATTTCCTTTTCTAATGGCTGTCTTTATTTATTTCAAATGTTGACATTGTCTATAAATGCTAAAATACCTATAGTTACTACTACTGTTCCACAGTCGATGCTTGCGTTATTTTTGAGTACCTTAATCATTGATTTTTTAAATAATTCGAGATTTCGGACACTCCATTTTTGGCTGCATACACCCAGTGCATATGGTCCGTTATACAATTTGAAAATGTCAATCTTGAGGCAGAATTTCACGTCCAACCAAAAAAGTGAATTAGCATTGCAAATAAGATGCCATTTAGCTTTTTTTAAATAAATTATTTGACCACTTTTTTATACGTATTAATTTGTCATAAAACTCGGTTGAACAAATAAAAATTTAACAATCGTTTTTTGGTCATTTTAGTCATTTTTGGAAAAATGTACCAAAGATTATTTTTTTTCCTCATTCGCATTATCGGTCACATGGGTCATTTAGGCTTAGGAGGGGTTTCAAATCGGGTCCTGGACCGACACCGGCACTTTAATAGACTTCCAATATTCTAGAAAATTCTTAAGATTAGCAAAATGTTTTGTTGAAAATACCCCAGTTGTTGGTCAAGTCAAGCCACCGCAAGTTCAACTCAAGCCAGAACCTGGCTTGATATTAGCAAGTCAATCCTCTGGTTGCCGGGTCTGGCATAAAACTGAACTCATGAGGAAGCGAAGTTTTTAGGGGAAGTATTTGAGGATTCTTTTGATATGGATCAACGGCCCTCAGAGTATAAATCCTACTATTTGAAAGATGCGAAATCTGAGCATTTGATCGGTTGATTCTTTCCTAATCTGACCATTAAATCGGCCTATTCTATTTCCACGGTTTTGATTGGGTGCTAATATCTTGGCGTTGTTTGTATCATTCAAATAGTTAGGTTTATACTCTGAGGGCCGTTGATCCATATATAAGTCTATTTTATTGCAGTCTATACAGAAGAATATTTTTTTTTTTCAAAGTGGTTTTGTATGAAACTCAAAAGCGCGTATCCTTAAGAATCGTATACATACGAGTTTTTGGTTTCTGCCGACAAAATCCAGGGAGGAGTAGTATTTTCCCCGAGGCACTCAATTAAGGCCAAAAAACGGTTTTTTGCTCATTTAAGCGCCGGATGAAATTTTTTGAGTTAAGGGGGTAGGTGTCGTAATCTGCACTTTAACGCCGATTTTGCCAGTTTTTCNCAAAATGACTCATGATGACGTCATTGATAAAATCTGGTGTCAGATTCGAAATCCTGGTGCCGTAATTAGTTTATATGCCCAGTTTAAGCACGATAAGAGTTTTATAAAAATAATGTTCTTAAATGACCCCAAAATGACTCATGATGACGTCATTGATAAAATCTGGTGTCAGATTCGAAATCCTGGTGCCGTAATTAGTTTATATGCCCAGTTTAAGCACGATATGAGGTATATAAAAATAATGTCCTTAAATGACCCCAAAATGACTCATGATGACGTCATTGATAAAATCTGGTATCAGATTCGAACTCCTGGTGCCGTAATTAGTTTACATGACAAGTTTGGACCCAATCGGAGCACTTTTTGGAAAACGGATTGTTGAAATCCTGCTATAATCCTCCACCCACGCACAAATTCAAAATTTCAATTCTATTAAATTATGCGGAATAAAATTCTACGTCCGCTAATTATTGGTTTCATGGGGTTCCCAAATACCATTATGCCAGAAAACTTGCGTCCCTTCTAAAAAAAAACCACCTAAGCTAGGGGTTAATAATAAGTACAGTAAAGACTATATTTGCACGCTCTATACATGCATATCCCCCTTTCACACTATGAGTGAGATTTGGTCCATTGCACTAGAAAACCAACTACGTTTACTAGACACGGACCAAATCTCACTCATAGTGTGAAAAGGGGATATAAATTTCCCAACTTAGGTTCCAAAGTCAGGCCGTTTGTTGGTTAGGACCTCTGAGTAACTTTCAAGACGTTTAAGTACGTGGTGTGTTATTGAAATACCGGTTTCATGTAAAACTTTTCAAAAATCATTATGTTTTTGCGTATTTCATTGACGATTTTATGTTACAATTATTGAAACAGACGCTTTTAGAAATACCTGAGACTCCCACTAAGCAAATAAATACACACTTTTTGGCGCGAAACTTGATATTCAACAATTCTATGATGATATCGAGTTTATCTAACGATAACATGCAAAAAAATGCATTATTTTACATAATTTTTAAAATGCGCTTAAAGGGGACAAATTTTTTTCTCGAAAATCTGTCGCTTTAAGGGGTCATAGGTAGCATGGCCACCAATCGATTTTGGGTCAAAACCACCCATTATTTCTATAAGTCGAAATTAATGGTGGCCATGCTAGTCATAGGGGATTAAGCGCGCTTTACGGAGACTACTTTTAAGGGGTCAGGGACTGTACTACTCTTACCATGGATTCATCATCTTGCGTAGGTGAGCAAAAAGTGATCAGAACGTGAAATTCCCCTGATTAGTATACTGTGGCCCACAGTCTGTGGGTCTTGGCAAAGTAGACATAATTGGAAATCCCGTTTTGTCCCCTACATCTTTATGGTCATTGAATTCATATTCACTAGTCAAAATTCCCGTTTCTCCGCTTTGACTAACGTTTTTTTCGGATAAAATACGTAGCTTTTGCGCGTTTTGTCCGCTTGGCCAAGAAACATAGCAGTATGTCACTTTTTGAATTTTACCCTAAGGGGGTACTCAACGGTTTTTGAACTTTTAGATCAGCGCTCAGAATAAAACAGAACAAGTTATAAANAAAATTCTGAAAAAACTAATGTGCAGATCTATCTTTCTGCTCCCGATTGTAAGTAAAAAAAAATATTTTTTGAGCACCACAGCAGCAGGTGGTGAGAGAATTTTAGAACACTAATTTTGTCTTTAATGCTTTTTTTCTCAAAAACGGCTGGATGGAATTTTATCAAATCTTGTATGAATAATGACTTGTACTTGGTCTATAATAACAGGAAAGATTTTTTGGAAATTTCGATCGGACTTGTTCTAGAATTATGAAAAAACGTTTTTTTGTGAGATTTTACAATTTAAAGCGTAATTTTCTCAAAAACGACTCGATATTTTTTTTAATTTAGCATTAGTTGGGCAAACTTCTCAGCTTTATTTCTGGTGAAATAGTTTTTCTCAAAATATGCAGCATATTATATGCTCCTATTTATATAAAATTGCATTTTAGTTCAACCGGATGTCAATTTTTCAGATTTCTAGAAAAATAAAGTTGATCCGATTAAGTTGAAAAGANCAATTGAAAGCTGATAGTCAACTGAATAAAAAATCTGCTTACGTCAAGTCGAAATTTTGATCCGATATATTCTAGAATCATGAAAACGCTAAAATTTCAAATTGAAACGAAATTTTCTCAAAAACGACTCGGTAGAATTTTTTAAAAACTTAGTATAAGTCGGATAAGCATGTCTTCTAAATTTCAGGTTAAAAATTTGTTTTTGAAATATGCTCCTATAAATAGAAAATGCATTTTAGTTCAACCGGAAGTCAATTTTTGGAAATTTTTTAAATTAAGGTTTATGTATTTTTTCCCAAAAAAATACTCGAAAAAATTTGAAAAAACTCGAAAATTTTGAGAAAAATCTCGAAATTTTTTTATATGATATGAGCATAAATGCATTTTGTCGCCTTCCTGGGGCTATTTGGTGCATTTATAATGTCCCTAGCCTGTAATAAAAAACCGTTGAGTACCNAATATAATATTGTGTTTTTGAACACTGCCTTGACCGATTCTTTGTATTTTTTGTGCCAATCAGGGACATTAAGCCAATCTTTCAGTCCCGTTTTTAGCCTATCTCCCTCTTCAGAAACTCGCTGAAATGTTTCGAGCTCACTTTTTAACCACTCGAGACGCTCGTTCATATCTATACTATGAAACGACTGCAATGACTGTCCTTTTAAGTCTTCTAATTCTTTTTCGACTGATTCTTTGATATTTTCAATATCGTTAACTAGTGTGAATGCACGGTTTATAGGCCTGATTAAAAGTTCGGGTAAAAGCCATACGATTTCATCGCAAAATGAAGCTTGAAAAGTTTTAAAAATGACCTTACACACGTCCGCTTTATAAAAATTAAAAATACGCCCTATATTATTATGGTTTTCGAAATGACGAGTAAAAACACGTAAAGTACAAAATAGCCATATGAGCCGTATGTTTTTACTGTGATTTATGTCTATAAGGACAGGTTAGATTTTCTCAAATTGTCCTTCGCAAAAATTTCCCAAATTGTCCTAAGCTAATTTTTCCAAATTGTCCTTATCAATCTGTCCTTAGATATTTTGCTACATATTTTTTTGAAAACCATAAATTTTCCAACATCTATGAAGACCTGTTTTTTTGCTCTTCACTCATATTTTTACGAAAAAGAGGTGTTGTTATATACAATTTCGAAAATACATGTATACCTTTTGCTCAGTTTGAACTTTTTTAAATTTATATAAAATACATTTAATTTACTGACTAGTTTCGTTTATTACAACATAAACGCCCACAGAATGAAATTTCTGGCATTCTAGATTTATGCCAAGTTCACATTTATGTTTTTCATTTCAAAATCTTTACTTTGAGAATGTTGTAATAAACGTAACTAGTCAGTAAATTAAATGTATTTTGTATACCTTTTGGTTTTTCCCCAAATTGTCCTTATAGAGGAATGGACCAAAATCCAAAAGCGTACGTTTTGGCCATATTTTCCCCGAATTGTTCTTATAGACAGAAACCACAGTGACGTTTTTAAAAAAAAACCATCTGTTTACAATTGCTTAAGGGGGTTGTGGGTGTAAATGGAACAAGCCTTGAAGAAAATTTTTGTTTATTCTTGAATTCAGCTGATAAAAAACAAATCAGAATGAACGATATTTTCAACCAATCAAATTGCGTTATTTTTGGTTGAGCGAGGAGGGGAATGAGGCGAGAGGACACCACGCGTCGAAAACATGACTCCTGCAACTACTTCACCAACACAGAAATTTTATCTAAGATAGGGATCCCCTGTTCCTTCGGTTCGCGTTCGTGTTTGAACTTCTTTTCGAAGCTCTTATTGGTCAAAAAACTGAAATCCGCTGCTCTCATTGGTCAGAAGCAGGTCAAGCACGAACGCGAACCAAAGGAACAGGGGATCCCTATCTTAGATATCGTATGAACTTATTTTACGTATAAAAACAAACAGAGCATAATTTTTTCAACGAAATAACGTGGGAAAATATGACAATATTTCGTAGGTTTCATACATTTTCTGTTTTATTCAATTTTAAACAAAATTGACCGACTTATTCAGATTTTAAAGAGAATTTCTGAATTTCATTTTTACCGTCTTAAAACAAACAGAGAATAATTTTTTAAACGAAAAANAGAGATTCAAACCTTGAACAAACCATTTGACAGGTTGTTATTGATGCAACCCCCCTGGACCACGGGTCTCCCACTAGCCATTATCCCATCCAAAAAATCTGGAGAATTCCGCCCAACAGCAATGCTTTTCACACACCACGCCTCAAACAACACGCAACTTACACGATCAATAGCTGAGATATATTTAGCCCAGTCCCCGTGGACTTTTCTATACTACCGCCCCTCCCGCTTGGCGTCCACACCACCCTATCCTTTCTTTTATAACCAATAACTCGGAACGTCCCGGGCTCCTCACCCCAGACACGTGTCTCGCCCTCACGTCCCCCACCCCACCAAATTCTCGCCCCGACCTTCCCCTCTCCTTTCTAACACCCCTTTTGGTTACCTCCATCTCCTTTCTTTTCTCTTCCCTCCCATCCAAACATATTTTTCACTACTACCCCCCCCCCCCCGCCCCCCCCCTCACCCCTCCCCTAGATTCTTATATAGGCAATACTAAAAATCCACGAAATGACCTTACTTAAAACTTCCGCAAAATGTTCACACGGCTTCCGGCTACCGCTTCTTAAAATCTCACCCTTCATCCCTTATACCAACGCTTACAAAAACATTCGGGAAATCTCTCCGCCTTACACCCCACAGAACAAAACAATCCCCTCCCCGTTCTTCCGTTCCTTCTTTCTCTTACAACACTACCTCCCCCTCCATCTTGCCAATACCCGAAAAACTTTAATCACCAGACATCTACCCCACACAGTCGCTCTCCTACACCGCGACCCGCCTTCCGTGACAGACTTTCACTGAGACATTACCCCGAAACATCGGCATTTTTTTTGTGGAATTTCCACACAACCAACCTTACCTCTCGAGGCACACCCACCACTCTCCGCCCTTTTCAAAATCGCTACCTCACTTACTTAATAACCTCTCTTTTAGGCGTCACAAATTTCCCAGAAAATTACCGGAACAAACAACCCGGGCCGAAGACTAGTCTCTTCTGACAAACTAGCAAAACCCACTGCTTATCTGTACCCCCCCCCCCCTGGCACACTCCATACCTAAGCCCCATCTCTATACCGCAACTCTCAAAAATAGTTTGCCAGACTACTTTTTTTTCGGAATCCCGATATTAACACAACCTAGACCTCAACACCGCGTTTTTGCCAAGAACGCATTTTCACAAACAGGCCACCGAACCCCCATACAATCGCGCCACCTTCACTCCCACACAAACACCTGCGAATAAAACCTCCCACATATTCCTACCAAGATCCAATGAATTCCAAGTTCTGAAGAAAAGTGAACATCCTGAAGATGATGTTATCGAAGCTAGAACTCTGCCCAGGACTATTTCTCCGATCCGTCCCACAGAGCTCCACACGTACCTAGAAAGCATCTCCACCAGAGTACACTCAGAAAAACCATTTGTATTTGGTATACATAAAAGTGCGGCGGTCTCAATATCTTTTTTAATAAAAACTCCAAATAAACTTGATCTGATCTTCAAATCTCGATAAATATTTCGGTAACACATTTATCATGAACCTCCTTCTACATATAGTATCGGTCGCCTGAGAACTCATAAAGTATTTCGGTTTGAAAACATTATATAAGGATAAATCAACGTCCTTTGCGTCCCCGGTCCAACCTATGCGCCACACCAATACGAAAGCAAATTATTCAACGTCAGCTCCCGTCCCCCCCCCGCAATACCAAAATTAAAACAAAACGAAAGCTTCTCTTTATTTAGCATGAACAAAAGTACAGCCTATTTTTATTAAACCTGTTATATCTTAACAGGACCTGGTACACTCTTATTCGTCTTTCCAAAACGACGCGACCAAATGCTTATGTTTAAGGTACTCCTATCCGATATATTTTCTTCGGCGCCCCTGCTACATCTACGTGCACAACAGCCTTAATCTTTACTGGTGTTCTCTTTAGGTGCCGACACCCCGACTGTATCTCCGAGTCACCCTCCACCACCGCACCCGAACCCGCTATGATGATCATGCCACAAACCTCACAACCGGGTTCTTTCGACACCCTGCACATAACTCGGAAAACTAAAGAAGCTTAGGTCACCAAAACACCTCTTCTAACCAATTCCGTACCCGATTTTTCTAAAACTGACCCCCCGCGGCTGCCTGGGTATGACACATTGACACACCGACCACACCAACTTCGTAAGACTGATGGCCGAAAACCTAAAATCTTTAAAAAATTAAGTTTCTTTTACAGCCATTTTTCATCATGTGCTCAAACATCCTTTAATTCTCGACGATCCAGCCTCATCCTATGCTTACCTTTCAATTACTTATATTATTCATTCCTCCCTAAACCCGGAAGTTTTTGCTGCAAATATCTACACATCTTTGATAGTTTAAGAACTTTCCCTTCGACAATTTGGAACGATATAACCATGTCTCTTCGCTCAGGTACTTGTGTGTCAACTATATAACTGTATCTATCTTTAGGCCGCCAGAACCTTCGCCAACATAACTAACGCCCGCTTCAACCTAACCCCCACGAGAATGGGCCCTTTCAACTCCTAGCGTCCAAACATCCATCCCGCGCATAAACGAACAAAACGCCAACACAACTTTTGTGGCCTAAAGCTCTACCTTTTTACTTTTCCAGTTCAAATCTGCCCCAAACCAAAGACGTTTTTCTTATACTACCTCAGCCACGCCCCTCCTTCCCTCCCCCTCCCCCCGCCCCCCCCATACCCAGGTTCCGTCTCTGTGTGTGAACCAAGTGAAATCTTGTCGCAACGCCAACTAACCAAAAAAAATCTAACTACTAAAGGGTTGTGTAGTGAATTACGGGGATTGTCCCAGAGGCTTCGACGGGCCTTCTAGACAACTGCCCACCGTACTGGACCACTCTTTTGAAACTATACTTTAGCGCAGGACTCTAATCTCTGATCTCTCCGCGATTTCCATATAGAGCAGTCTAATAGCCCCAGCTCCCCAGTCCAAACACCATCTGGCTTAACCCTCCGGCGGTTAAACACGAAGTCCCCTCAGTCTTTTTTCCACAACCAACACAAGGATACTCCGCCTACGACAGCTTATTTTCGGAAAGCTTTTTCGAGGTTTCGGTGAGACACCGCCCGGAAAATCTTGTCTGAATTTAGCTGAATAGGCACGCGCTTGTTTTTTCTTTCCGCATCTCTTCCTTGCCCCCTCCACGGGGTCCAGCAACTCCTCGTCCCTGACATGTGCCCGGAACCGGTCTTCTTTTTCGACCCCGCTCTATTGATCAAAAGGTTGATTTTTTTGCTTCGATGGAAAACTTGCACAGAACGGCTCATATTTCGGAATCCGTTGACAACGCCCCCAAATCAACCGGGCTCTGTGGAACATCGTATACGAGCAACCCTGTTTTCCTTCCTTTTCGATCTTCAACTTCATGGCTGTAAACTCTGACAAAAAACAAAGTGGCTCTGCTTTAAACACACGCCGGAGCTCTCTCTAAAAATACATCACAACTTTTCCTTATTCAAAATTATTTTTTGATCTCTAGCCACCCGTCTCTGCTGTTCAAAATCACGACCATCAGTTGCTCTGATCCGTCTTCCAGCAAACCGTACCCAATCGAAATCCTTTTGCGTGGCATTTAATTCTTCTAATTCTACTTCTGTATATTTCACATTGCTACGATTTTCGTCCCGCATTTTTTTGCGTCGATTACACCGCCAATCCCAGTTCGCAAATTCCGAAAACAGTACTCGCCTATATCTGATCCGTTCCACACACTCCCCCCCCTCCCCATCCCCTCTGGGCCTTGTTACCTTCCCCAATGCACCGTTCTTGCTATTTCCACCAGAACAAGCCTTTTATTCAAAACCAGCGATCGATAAACACCCCCCTCTCTTTCGGCGACCTCTCCATAGCGCAGCATTCGCTCCGCCACCCTGAAAGCCGCAACCAAAATCTAACAAAAACAGCTCCGTATTCACCGTACAACCATCACGCCACAGTCTTTTTCAGATTCTCCAACACCTCCTCACAACTCCCCCAACACTTCTCGATGACTACACTACCGTGTTTACCCCGCCGGGTTAACCAGATCCGGCTTGGCCTCCTGGAGTGGTACCTCACCACTGTCTCAACTGGCGTAACCTCGCGCCGAGATCAAAGTGATCTATGTCATCCATCAAAATGTTCAGTCTGTATCTCTTGTCCCCTAACCGTAGCGAAGCTCTCTGAAATCCACAAATCATATCACCACCCCTTAACCGGGCGGGCTTGTGGGTGTAGAAATGTTGCGAAATTGGCTGGGGGAAAATAGGGCCCTCCTCCTCAAGCTGGACTGGAAAGGTACGATAACGGGCAGATTTTAAGAAATAACTGCCGGAGAAATTAAAAATAATTTCAGTGGATGACTATAACCTTTCTTTCACTGCAAGTTATTATTTTTTTAATTCTGGTGCAAGGATAGCTTCACCGGTGCGCGCAAATCGAAAACTGGTAAATAATATATTCTCAAATCTCACACAAACAACTTTGTCAATAATCTCGATCAACATTTTTTGCTTTAAATTCGAATAACAGAAAAATTGTATGAAACCTACGAAATATTGTCATATTATTAAATACACCCACATTTTTTTTTTCGTTAAGTAAAAAATATTCCTCTGTCTTGTTTTAACGACGGCTGAAAATTAAAGAAATGTCAGAAAATCTCTTTAAAATCTGAATAAGTCGCGGTTCCAATTTTGTTTTTAAAATCTGAAGTAAAACAGGAAAAGCTATGAAACACTACGAAATATTCTGTCTATTTTACCACGTTATCTCCTGTTGCAAAAGAAATTGATGGCTCTGTTTGTTTTATTAGCGTAACCTAAATAGTTACATACGAGTATCTAAAGATAGGAGATCCCCTGTTCTTTGGTTCGCGTTCCGTGCCTTGACCTCTTGCTGACCAATGAGAGCCAGCGGCATCTTCAGTAGAGATCAAAAAATAATTTTGATGAAAAAGTTTATTTTTTTAAGAATCCGCTGTGTTTAAAATCAGACCATTTTTTTTGTCGATTTACAGCCAATGAGGTTGAAATTCGAAAAAAAAACTTTCTATACGATGTTCACAACCCCTTTGGCTTGTCACATTCCGAAAATGACGTTTCTTGCATTTCCACAGAAAAAAACTTTTATCAAAACGTCGAAAAAAACCTTTTTCGGCACATTCAACCAGATTGCTGACCCCTGAGGCAAAAAACGAAAAAAACAGCTCCTATTCACTAAAATTCAGACAATTTTCCGGATTCTCACCGAACCTCAAAACTTTCCGATATAAGCTCTAGGATCCTTGTTTCTTTGAAAAAAGCTGAGGGACTCGTGTTTAACCGCGGTTAACCAGATGGTTGGTGGGAGTGGTACTTAACTGTCTAATGGAATCGCGAGATCAAAGATAGATCCTCCTAATGTATGTTTCAAAAATGTCCAGTATGCATTTGTCTAACCGTACGAAGCCTCTGAAATCCCAATAATCACTATCACAACCCCTTTAGTAGTTTTTTTTAGGTGCGACAGATTTCACTTTTCACCACAGACGAACCGTATGATATATAAAAAAACGTTTTTTTGCATTTAACTGGAAACTAAAAAAGCTTAGGCCAAAATTTTTTGCTTTTTTTTGCTTTACCGGTTAACCCATTCTCGGTTTGAACCGGTTATTTGCGATTTCCCCTAAATAATACAGTTAATTATTACACACAAGTACCTGCAAAACATGTTATATCGTTCAAATTTCAATGGAAGATTCTTAAACATCAAAAATTTTAATATTTGGCATACAAAAACTTCCGGGTTTAGGGATNTACAAATTTTTTGTATAATCTGTGAATGTTTCTAGTACTTGACCTTTGGCGACATCGTGAAATATCCTGGCAATTCTAGCTTCATTATCATCATCTTCAGCTTGATATTCACTTTTCTCAGAATTTGGTTCATTTGAATCTTTAAAATTGGATTTTAATTCAGTGTTTTTTATAAGTCGTATTTATAGGGTCTCGGTGGCTGTTTTGAAAACTTCTTGGCAAAAACTCGTTTGAAGGTCTATTTTTTATCTTCCGAAAAAAAGTGTCCAAATTATTTTTGAATTGCTATAAGTCTTGGTATATTGCCGGTACAATAACATTTTTTTATTTTCAAAAGCTATCTCCCCCGGGTTTTTTATCGGTAATTTCTGAAATTTTGACCCAAAAAAATTATTAAGAAGTGATTACATTTTGAAAGTTTTGCCTCAATATTTTTTGAATCCACAAAAATGCCGATTTTCGGTCTCGTAAATCTATCTCGTCCTAGAACTTTTTTAATGTTCTTTATTTTCTTATTCAAGCAATATAATCAAAAAGATCTGTTGTAACAAAATTTCCGAATTTAATTTTATATAGGAAATTATCAAAATCGAATGATTTTAAAATTAGAAAGTTCACGTCCGGTAGCTTTAAATTACCATATCTATACATATACCTTATATATATAAAATTCGGTAATAATATTTCGAGTTGAAAAATAGTAACAAAAGGTAGAAAAAAATGTCGATAATTTGCGAAACGTTGAGACCCGGACTCCAGTTATTTTATAAAAATATGACGCCAAGCTATATAAAATCCACTCCTAACATATCTCCTAATTGATCTGTAAATCGTTTTGACGTTGAAAGCATTTGTTCCAATTCTCCAGATTTTGAGAAAATCTTGCCCAGTGTTCCAAGATCATCAATAAAACCTTCAATTTTGTTCAAGTTAAATCCAAAATAACCGATAATCGCGTAAAGTTCGAAAGAAAATTGTTTTTCATGTTCCAAAAATTTCCTAGCTTGAGCTTCCTCTCCTTGAAGATGTGGGACTGAAGGATATCCAGGGTCAATGGTTGTGTAATCAAACTTTAAAAGAACCACTAGAATAGGTTACAGAAAATAAATTTGTATAATAACAAATTTGATAAAATAAAATAATCTCATTTTCAAATCGCCTTCAATTTTCGTGAATTTCAAAAAAAATACGCTGTCGTGTGTCTAAAAGAAAGGGACAACTTCTGCGTTTTGCCTTTTCAGA
Source organism: Oikopleura vanhoeffeni (assembly GCA_004367855.1). Classification (NCBI taxonomy): domain Eukaryota; kingdom Metazoa; phylum Chordata; class Appendicularia; order Copelata; family Oikopleuridae; genus Oikopleura; species Oikopleura vanhoeffeni. Next base: position 77,760 of record SCLH01001714.1, read on the forward strand.
CGGGGTTTTGAGGGGGTTTCATCGACAGCCTATATCGAAAATGATGCCTATGCGTGAAATTTTATCATGAGTCACAAGAAGAGAAAGTGACCAATGAAATCACAGGATTCTCGACAATCGTGTGATGTGATTGGACTATGTCTTGTCTTGTGACGTCATGATAAAATTCAACGTATAGGCATAATTTTCGATATGGATTAAGGGCCCTTTACCGACAGATCCAGTATATTTAAAAAAGGCGGAATACGAGCATTTTATTGGCTGGATCTGCTCAAATCTTCCTATTCTGTAATCTAGGGTTTTGATTATGTGCTAGTATGCCGCGTTGTTTGTATCTTTCAAATATGCAAGATCTGTAAACTAAAAATTTTGGCCTCAGCTTTTTGAGTTTTCAGTTGAATGCAAAAAACCGTTTTTCAATATCTCTTACGGTTAGTCCGTGGTGAAAAATGAAATCTGCCGCCCCTATAAAAAAAAATACCTGAGGGCCCTGAATCCATATCTACAGGCCTCAAACTGAGCTAGAACTTATTTTTTTATTTTTTAACTCAAGAAGGCTTGTTTTGTTTTATAAGATAAACAATTTGAGAAAATCCCGAAAAATTATTCTAAGTGTTGTAAATGTTTTGCGCTCTAGCGCTCGAACGGTTTATAAGTATATTTATATCATGAATCAGTTTTTTTAATTGTCTCTTAAAAGTTCAGTTTATTCAAAAATATATTCGTAAAAACAACCATCAAAAATTTAACTTTTAGTGGCCATAAATTGGTCTAAAAATCCGAAACTGACACTAGAGAACCAAGAAATTCAAATTGCGATACAGTAGTTATGGGCAATAATGTATGGCCATTTTGACCATATCGAAGATCCTGCCTAGTGTAATTTTTATGTCAATAACAACATAAAAACATAGACGATTGACATAAAAATAACACTAGGCAGGTTCTTCGATATCGATATAGAAAGAAACAAAAATATTTGTCACTGAAAAATTTGAATCATTTTTGCTATTCCCTACGAAGGCCAATTCGGTAAACTTTAATTTTCTGTAACCTAAAATCTACAGCATTTTCTTTCGTAATAACCCAATTGAATTGGTCAAGTTTGAGCCTATTTGCAGGCTTGTAAAGGGATGCATCCCTGGCCGATTTTCCATCCCCTATCCCATCCTATCCCTAAATTTGGAGATCGGATGGATCCCATCTCTTTCTATCCCCAAGAAAGGGGTGCATCCCCTGAAACTGTCACCAATTTTCTGAAATTATTTTATTTCGTGAGTAATGTTCAAAGTTAGCAATGGTGTTAACTACACTAACTAACCATTTATGGAAACCCCTTGTAATGGAAACCCATTACCATGTAATAGAAACCCATAACCCTTTAATGGAAACCCATTAGTATTAATGGAACATTTTTGAAAAACAAGGAATTATCATTTATGGAAACCATTTTTGAAAAACAAGGCATGTTTGAGTAAAATAAAACTCTGTGGTGTTTAATTTGCTCAAAACTCTTCTAAAAAGTTTGGTGATTTCGGCTGCCCTATAAATTATAGGCTATAATTGATCCCTGAACATCTAATTTAGAAAAAAACACAAAAATTTTCGCCAAAATTTTCAATTTTTCGGCTGAAAACAAATTTTGCCAAAAATTACCATGTAATGGAAACCCATAACCATTTATGAAAACCATTTTTTTTCGCGAAAGTGGGTTTCCATAAATGGTTTAACTTAAGTTAGTGTACATTGTTAACTCGGAAAAGTTTAAAAATTGCCCACTGAAATTAAGAAGAGTTTTAAATCGAAAAAAAGGGTAGGTATCCAAAAACGGTAGTTTTGTTAAAAAGTTTTTAAATAGTAGCAGTACTGATGATTTTATCTAATTTTGATTTTATTTGAAAATCTTCCCATCCCATCCTTATTTATAAATTTCATTCCTTTACTTTATTCCTTTTACAAGCCTGCCTATTTGTTTCTGAATCATGAAAAACAATATTTTGTAGCTGCATTATACATTCTGGAATAATCCAAAAGATTGATTTTAGCAGGAAAGCTCCAATATTGGATTTTCGGTGATTTTCCTTGGTCGATGTTCTATTCCAGCCGCTTTTATCTAGAGCCTGTGCAATAATTTTAAGACTATTTTTAGTTTCTTAATAATGGGTTAAAAATTTGGCACAAACATGTTTAAACACTTGAGTAATTATTATTTATAAGGATAAATTATTTGAATAATATACCGCGGAAAAATATACTACGGTTCATTGACGGGGTATGACTCATATGGATTACCGCAACCTCAGAGTACAAATCCTAAATATTTGAAAAATGCGAAATCTGAGCATTTGATTGGTTGATCCTTCTCAACCTGACCAATGAAATCGGCCTATTCCGCAATCAAGAGTTTTGATTGGGTGCTAATATCTTGCGTTGTTTGTATCATTCAAAATTTAGGATTTGTACTCTGAGGTCCGGTAATCCATATACGGTATATTGATATGATATACCGTATGAGTATAATTTTAGATTATTAAACAACTGTTAACTGAACACAAATAACTCCATCCACCCTACTCAGGCATTTTCTCGAAGACCATACCAGATATCAACAAACGGTTTTTTGATACATACATATATTTTTGCTCGTATGTGTAGCCAAGGAAATTTGTGACCAAAACCTTTTATTTTTCTTTCCTTCAAATGGTTGGCCTTGAAATCACCGGTTTTTTCTTAGGCAAATAAGGAAAATTTTCTTAAAATATTTTTTTTTCAGAAATAAATTAATTTCAAATGTTGTTCTTTGCTCGTTTATGATAATCTATTACCATCTATCAACCGATTATTATCAAGAATACATACATTTCGATTGAAATAAACAAACATATGGACCTCCGCTTTAGAACATCATTTTTCGGTGAACTGGTGCACCAGGAAAAAACGAAATGTTTCGGTCGCAACAAATTTTCTAAGCTACAGTGTTGGCTACAGTCTAGCCGCTACACATAGCAAAAATCGTTTGTTTATATATGGTATGGTCTTCGAGAAAAATGACCGAGTAGGGTGGGTGGACTTACAACTGTAAAAAACACTTGTAAAAAAAGCTACCTTATTATGTTGTGGATAGTTTTTGAAAGAAAATTGCAATACTTTCCTCATTTTCAAAAAGCGTGGTTTCATCAGCCAATAAGGGGGTTTTTCAAGCCAAATTGATTGCCGGTAAAATCCCACAAACTCGAGGTGAGGGTTGTACCTTATGATGTTCAATTTTTGATTAGTTTTGGAATAGGCCATGAACTCTTTTTCGAGAGTCTATATATTTTCTTAGAAAATAAAGATATTTTTTAAAAAATAATTCTGAATTATATATTTTTAACATAAAACTTGATAAAAAATTGGCACCAATTGTAATTATTTACATGGAAAAAAAATTATTTCAAAACCCCAAGCTCTCCTATCCCATATTCTTTCGTCTCTTTGATTTTCCTCTTCAAGCTCGTCAAGAACATTGCGCAAATTATTCAAATAATTCACCAGGATCGTATTTCTCGGATATTCTGTTTCGTGTAATTCTTGTAAAAGCGCCGTTAGGACAGATTTTGCACGATAAATCAAATCCGGGATCGAGTCGGCGAAAAAGTGACCAGTGAGCTTATTTGTGAAAATGACAAGCCTTCTGACATTTTCAGCTTGATTTCAAAGTAAACAAAATCAGTATTGTTTTTTAATATTATGGACATTTTATTTTTTACATACTAAGAGAGTGGTCTTCGCAAATTAAGCTGTTTTTGAGTGTTTTTAGATACAGTTTCTGAGAAACGTGCTGACGAATGGGATCTACAATTGTTTATACCGTGAATAAGCGGGTAGGCCGTACAACGTACCTACCCAGAATAAGCCTTTACAATACGGAAAATGTGTTTTGGTCCTTCAAGGACCAATTCTTAAAAATACATGTGCTTTTCGACTTTTCTTCCGCTAAAGGCAGAATTTCAAAAAAACGAGCGTTGTTGGTATCTATATATTGGACAATGACTCAAAAAAAGTTATCTTATCTGAGTTTCGAGTAATGATGCTATCGCGGGTGGGTTCCTTTAAAAAAACAGCTACCTAAGTGTTTGTTTGAAACTTTTTAAATTGCCTTTTCTGAGCGACGATCCAAGACTCTGATTGGTCCTTTAATCAGTTATTCTAAAAAGACTTATTCTAAAGGTATGATTTTTTTTTGATGCGGTCTGTTAGCAGGTTTGTCAGAAAATGTACCTGAAAATAACCAAAGAACATCTTAATTTGCGACGAGGAATCCCCTTAGGAGGTTGTATCGACTGAAAATGACAATGGAGAAGTATCTCGGCGATATCTGCCCTCTATCGCCTTTAGTGGCCCGGTATTGGCTACATATACTGTATGTCCTAAAACCAAATAGCGTACAAAATTATCAATCATTACTTTGGCAAGTGTTTTGTTAGTTATAGTAGATTTGCAATTGCATATCACAAAATTTGACGACAAAAAATAGACCCCGAGAAAATTTAGTTTGTAAGTTTATCGGTTACTGAATATGATATCAGTTTCCTTTTCGAATTTGAGTGTCATATAACAAAATTTAAAAGAAAATAGACCCCGAAACATTTTTCGGAACAAGATTACTGGTGGAAAATCATACTCATATAATATCCAGTGACCTAAAAACTAACAATCTAATATTTCACCAATTTTTATTTTGACAAAGAAATCGGATAAAAACAAATTAAATAATTGAATTCGGTGGTTGCATCCAACGGGCGCAAAATTAAATGAACAAAAAAAGTAATACAGATATATTACTACAATAATACAGTATATTTATTTCAAATCAGTAATCTCAAGTGCTCTACGTTTCATTTAAAAATTCAGAACCAACAAATAATTTACCTTCAAGGAAATAAGGGGCAAATATATCTCTAGCACGACCCCTTGAAGTTCCACTCGAGAGATAAAACACATTAAAATAAATGTCGACTTTTCCTTGATTGAAATTTTCCTCATCGACAATTGATAGATTTCTGATGCCATTTTCTTCGTAGCAAACCTGTAGCAATGCCTTCACCAGGTCTGTACCAGTAATACCTAGCATTATTTCTCTCTCATTTCTTTATACTAAATCATAAAGAGCATTATTAAACTTCATCTTTTAGTAATGAAAAAACTAAAACGAATAATCGGTCTCAAAACATGAATCACTGGTGAGTTATCTCTCTGCACCGGGAGTATACAGACTAACCGACAAATTTTTAAATGACTTTTCGAGGTCAAATCTCCGAATAGAAATATAATTTCGACCGTAAAATAATTAAGAACAAAAGTTTCGATAATAACCATCTATTAGACAAATTGACGCACTTGTCGATAAACTATGTAAACAAGATAAAATGGGCTATAGTATGAACATATAAGAAAAAAAGTTAATAGCTTCTCGATAAAAATTCTTCGTTATTAATTTTTTTCCTACTACATGTATATGTTTCTAGCCCAACTTTTATCTTGTTTACATGGTTTAACGACAAGTGCGGTAATTTGTCTTAAATCAATTTTAATAGGATTTCGCACAGAATCGAAAAATTAAAAGAGTTTAACCCCCACATGCGCCGTTGTGTTTTGAAACACAGAGGTCAAAAGTACCCCTCATTGTTCATATCAAATTTTTATGTGACATTAACCCTCCGAAGCATAGAAAAAAAAGTTCCGCCGAGGCACGAGAGCCTTTCGAGGCTCTACTTTGAGCGCTGTTTACAGAAAACTCTTATCAGATCACACCTTCAATTTTTTCTTTATGATCAAAGTTGAAGACTAAAATTTTCGAAAAAAATTTCATATTCTAGAACTTTATGTTTAATCCTAGAAAAAACGTTTGAAAAGCAAGGTTAATTAAACCACGTGATACTACCTCATGGTAGGCTCCAGGAAATGTATGTTTATCTCAATAACTGCGGAGTGCTCTGTTCTACTCAATACTTTTGTCTGATTGAGTATATCTGTTGGGAATCAAAAAATATTTTTAAATAAGTTCAAAATATTCATGAAAAAATCACGGTTTTTAGGAAAAAATTGTTAGTTTTCTCGATATAATGAAATTATTTTGATGATTATTACAATATGAAGGCAAATATGGTATGAGAGTACAAATCTGGCATGATTTTCACAAATTAAAATATTTTTTCAAAACATATCATTTTATCGATACTAATATCGAAATAAGATATTATGAAATTTCACTCCCAAAGAAATATTTTTCTCCAGATATGTCCAGAATGCTATTTTTTGCAAATTGAACTCAAAACACTTTCTTACAAACTGGCTCATTTGAAATTTTAATTCCAGATTTGGGTCAAAAATTTAATTCGGAAGAAACTTAAGCGAAAAATCGCCTTCTAATCAACTCGTCATAAAATCTGAACATATCCAAAAAATTTAGGTGATATTTTTAGATTAACATGTTGAATTTTAAAATGTATCCTAAAGAGAAGTTTCTCGATCATTTTTCCATCATTTTTGGCTGATTTAAAGTAGCTTGAGCCTTTCAAAATGCTCTATGCCTCGGAGAGTTAAGCAATTACAGTAGTTACTCTGTTATAGTTACCCCTATTATAGTTACCGTTTATCTGTTATAGTTACTTTTTTTAGAGAAGTTCACATTGTAAAGATAATCTAGAAAATTTCATGTCCGAGTCTCTAAATGCGACCAGTACTCCCTTGATAATGAAATTTAAGTTATGTCTGCTTTTTAAATACAAAAAACAGATATAAGTAACAAAAAAAACTCAAATTGAAAAATATTGAGTAATTATCTATTAAAGTTATCCCGAGCAATCACTGATTATAGTTACCTTTTATCTGTTATAGTTACCTTTTTTCAATAGTTCAGGGGTAACTATAACAGAGTAACTACTTTACTTATTTGCAGCGAATGTTGTATTCAAATGAAATTTTGCATTTTATGCAACCCTGAAGGCATGGGAGCCTACTTCAATTATTTTTTTGGCCGCGCAGGTGGGGGTTACCTGACATACAGGGTGTAAGGTTTTTCCCTTCTGTTTACAAATTGGATTCATTTGATTTACGCCGTTTTGATTGGTGAATCTGAGAAAACCTACGTCTTTCTCAGATTTAACCAATCAAAACGGCGGAAATCAAATGAATCCAATTTGGAAAAAAGAAGGGAAAAACCTTACACCTGTATTTATGTTAAAAATATTTTTCGGGTTACGTCACTGGCTCGTAGAGCTTAAGGGCCTCGGTGCATTTCGGTGCTAAAATTTCGGTTTTTTCGAACTTTTTCAAAAATTTAAATTTTCGATTTCGACTTTAAAATCATATGAATTTAAACTTAATAAATTTTCAACGGTGGACAAGACCATATTTGAGAGCTCCTAATTAATAGAAAATAAATTTTACTGTAATTTAGACACGTAATTTAAAAACGCGCGTTTTTTGAGTGTTTTTTAAAAGACGATTTATAAAGTAAAAATAATAAGTTTTTATCCTAAATTTTTGAAGTGGCGAAAAGTTTCCTATCAAGACAAAAAAAATTGAAAAAGTGCAAATCTGTCAAAATGCACCAAGGCCCTTAACAGCCTTCGTGTAAATATAAATTCTAAATTTTCAGAATGCTAGAGCAATCATCGGTTTTCTGTAGACGGCATTATAAACCATAGCCTTTGGACCATAGGTAGGGTTATACCCAGGAGCACTATCTGCAAAATTAAAAATGCCCGAGAAAATTATTTAGCCTCATGGGGTGAAACCTTTTTGAAAAGTCACAATTTGAGTATTAAAAAAAACTTTTCGTGCTTTGTACCGCACTTTAATGGTATATTTGTCAGTTATTTTTTCTTGGAATTAAAAGGGTCGGGTTTAAAAAACGTCAATCTTTATTTTCCAAGAGAAAATTTTGAAAAAAAATTATTTTTGAAATTTTGAAAAAATTTCGGTCAATTTTAATAAAAAATGCGTAGGCGGAAGAGCTAATAATCCAAAAAATTCCAAGCTGCCCAAGTTTGCCTCAAAATTGTTTTGCTTTATTCGAGACAGAATTTTCCTGGCTTTCTTTTAAACCCCATTTAGTGTTTAGCAAGATATAGTTGCTACTGGAATCGACAATTTAAAATTATGAATGCCCTTTTACCCTAGAAAAAAGGCAATCGCTTATACAGTCCTTAATTTAAAAGATAGTTTTTGGCCCGGGTATAACCCTAACCATAGGTCAAGATGGATCACAAGTGTCGGTAGAGCTATAATTATAAAAATAATAATTCGCTCTACCACCACTTGTGGTCAATATTGACTTGTGGTTTATAATACCGTCTCTAGAACCGTCTTTTTTAAATGAGCCTTTTAACCCACTAAGGCATAGAAAAAAAAGTTCCCCCGAGGCATAATACCCTTTCAGAAGAGTACAATTTGCACACTCACAGCACCAAAACGGTTCGTTCCGATTTTTAAAATTCTAATTGAACTATAATTTTGGGAACTTAATTTCAATATATAATTTTCAATAAATTGAAAAAAAGTATTTTAACTTTCAAAATTTGAGTTGAAAAAGTTGGTATTTAAACCACGTGATATGACGAACTACGTCATGTAGGCTCCAGGAAATGTATGTTTATCTCCATAACTGCGCAGTGCTTTGTTCTACTTGATACTCTTGTCTGATTGACTTTATCTGTTGGGAATCGAAAAATATTTTTAAATAAGTTCAAAATATTCATGAAAAAATCACGTTTTTTAGGAAAAATTGTTAGTTTTCTCGATTTAATGAGTTTATTTTCACAATATTAAGCCAAATATAGTATAAGTGTATCACTCTGGCATGATTTTCACAGTTTATTTATTTTTTCAAAAATATCAGTTATCCATACTAAAATCGAAATCGGATATTTTGAAATTTCACTCCCAAAAAAAAATTTCTGCTCCAGATATGTCTAGGATGGTAATTTTTTTCGCCAAATCGTATTCAAAACACTTTTTAAATCCTGGCTAATTTTAAATTTCAACTCCAGATTGGAGTCAAAAGTTTATTTTTCGGAAGTAAGACTTAAGCGAAAAATCGTTTTCCAATCAACTCGTCATACAATTTGAACCTTTTTTTCAGAAAAATTTTGGGTGATATTTCAGATTCACATTGTTGAGTTTTAAAATGTATTCAAAAGAGAGCTTTTTTAATAATTTTTTCCATTATTTTTGGCTGATTTAAAGTGACTTTACACTTTCAAAAGGGTATATGCCTCGGAGGGTTAATCTGCACGATCCCTAAACCTGCATGAATACTCCATTAATTGGCAATAAATAAACCTTAATTGAATTTTATTTGGAAGAAGAGAGTTATTATGAAGAATATGTGAAAATTGGGTCCTCAAAGTCCAAAATTTTCGTTTAATTTAACATGGCCGCGGGTTGAAAATAAGGAACTCTGGTGGGATTTTTAACTAGAAACATGGGCTAAAAAGAGACAAGAACGAGCAATTAATCGGTTTAAATACACAAACAAACATGATTTATCATGATTTTCTTTTAACAAAAAATTTATTGGTTTCGATATATTATATATCATTTATACATTTTTTCAGAATAACTAATATATACTGAGTAGTTGATAAGTTTTCGATTTATTATTATCATTCGCAAATCAGAATATTTTCTACTTGTGTGATTTGGAAACTACTTCCAAATTACTTAAGGGGGTAGCATCGACTCATCAGACTGGAGAAAATAATTAGTTGGTTTATTTTTTTTGTGCTTATTATCGTTAGCTCAACCAGAATAACTGTGTTTCAGCTCATTGAAATCATTTTTTATCTATTTTAGGAAATATTTGAGTTCGAATTTTCATTTTTTAATTCGTGAAAATTTCAAAAAAATTCGATGCATTAAAAAATTTTACGCATGTTCGTCCAAAATTTTTTCTGATTCTTTTATTGAAATCTGTGGGTGAAAACGAACAAAAAAGCCACTTTAACTTTTTCCATGGATGCCTACATATTTTCTGACTTTTGTTTGAAAAATCATAAAATCTTTATTTTTCATCTTTTGTCGACTTTTAGAAATATTATGAAAATTTTTCGCAAATCAAGTCCAAAAATTTTTATTAGTGGTTTTTTGAATTCTCCATGAAAAATCAGGCAGAATCATTGATTAAATTTTCTGGTATCAATTAAGTTTCCGTATGTCAACTGATGACTCGGTCGCGCGATAATCATTTCTAAACTATCCATTAAATTTACAACCCTTTTTTACCACCGGTTTGTGCCATTTGGCACGGAATTTTGAAAATTTTTATTCTTGCAAAAAATTCGCAATACAATTTGTATTGTACTCGGCGTCATCTCTTTTGATAGTCAGGACATTTTTTAATAATAAAACGCAAATAAAGATCAATTTTTTGCCCAAATAAGCTGTTTTTCTCCATTTTTCATGAAAAAAACTCTGATATTCAGGAAATTATTATTGTGGATAACTCACTAACTAGCGGAGAACAATTATATACAATTATTTATGTCTGAAGTTAATTAATATCGTTTTGAAAAAAAATCTTACATCGGGTTAAGTTGGAAATGGAATCTCCATGAAAAAAGGTTTTTTATATTTTAACAGTTACTCAGTTATGTTAAGGAATTGAAAATATAAACGTTTGCAAGAATAAACACTTTCATTGAAGATAAAAAAATAAATTTTCACATTGTTTTCTTTCATACATCGCTCTGCAAAATGTACCAATCTGCCACATCGATGCCACCCCTTTAATCTGCGAACAAAAAAATTATCAGCACGAAAATTTTCGGATTTGAAATTGATAAATCGAAAGCTTATTCACTATACGTTTTTATAAAAAATGTATTTCTGACAATATGTTTCTTAAATTTGTATTCCTATCTGTTTTCATACGGTATAATTTATTTCCTGAGGATAGTTCTCTTTTGAGTTAAACAATAGTTTCAAAAAAGGGGTAAGTGTTGTATAAGTTATACAGTATAACTCTTTTGGTCATTAGAAAAATTTCAATTGAAGTGTTTGCACTAATATGCAACGTTGAAGACTACTGGCATCTTACATTTCTAACTAATAAAATCATTTAATTTTCTTTGCTGCTCAGAGTATGAACTTCAGACACATGGTTTAATAAAACTTACTGAAGAGTTATTTCAAGATCTAGTAAGTCTGGGAAGTATTTGTAGAATTTGTCCAGGTGCGAAATTTTGTGATATGGGCAAATATTTTTGTTATATCTCACTTTAAAAATTACAAAAACTACGAACTTTGTACTTCATGAATTTAACAATTATTATAATAATATTTTGAAAGTAAATTAGAATTACTGACCAGACTAAAAATGCTGAAATAGAGTTTCAGAGAGTTCCGCCAAAAACAATATTCATGGGGTCTCGTAGTCGTTTTTCCATCAGGTGGTGCTCTAGCTATATTTAAAACAAATGAAGGAAGAAAGTCTTCGTCAATTTATTATGAAATATCTCACTCGAAAGCACAATGCTAAAATTCAATGTTTTTAGACTGTAATTGTATACGTTGCCATCTTTCTGATAACAGTATTAGCAACCATAGGTCAATAATAAAAACATGTGGTCCTAGAGGGTTAAACTTATTTCGCTCTTTCTCACCAAAGCGATGCGATTTCAAAAATCTTAAAACACGGAAGTTTAGCATTGTGACTTCCGGTAAGTTTAAAAAACAGATTTTTCATAATAAATTGATGAGGATATTGTGACATAAAGTGATCACCTTTAAAGCTTGCTAGAGCGCAACCCTAATTCTGTAAATTCCAACGGTCAAATAAGAATACAGAATTTTTTGAGGATTTTTTTAGCAGCGACAGATTTGACTGTGCCATCGCCAGTTTACTGGTAATTCATGGTTTGGAAAATTTTTTCGAAATTTTCAAAAAATTTTTTTTTTCAAATTTCTTTAAATTGCCTGTAACGTTTGCACAAAAAAATGGGAATTTTTTTCAAGTGGAAGAAAATAACAGGTTCAAGACGTGAATTACCGGTAAACTGCAGGAGCAGAAATTTTTTGGTAAATTTTTTCCAGCAGCTTTTTTAGTTTCCAGCCCGTGCTAGCATAGTAAAATCGGTCGCTGCTAAAAAAAGTAACCTAAGGAAAACAGCTAAAATTGATAATCAGAGTTCAATTATTACTACAAACTAAAAATACATGAACATATATTTTTAGCTCATCAGAAAGTGTGCAAGAATTCCAAGGCAAGTTCGAGAACATCATTTGCATTATTTAATTCATATGTATGTTAAGACGTTTATACTATCATTTAACCCAGAATTTATTAATAATTATATATATACAAGAGAATGGTGATATCAACCTTAAAAAAATACACGTAGGAAAATATATCAAATATTAACCCTGCCATTTGAGAGTTCGAAATTTTCGTTAATGTGCTACGGTCGTGGGTAGAAAATTACGAACCATTATTTGGTAATATGACGGTCATACCAGCTGTTGGAGTCGATAGTAAACTGTTTAAATTTAAAATATTGAACTTTCCAAGATGACAAAGAGGCCTGACAAAGAAGTGTAAAGTTTTTGGAATTTATAGATTTAGAAATCTTGATTTAGGCTCTTGAATCTTGAAAAGTTCAAATTTTTACATATAAATTTTCAAACATTTTACTGACTCCAGCAATAGTTATATTAAAAAAATAAGTTGGCTTCGAAAAAGGGAGAGGAGGTGCAGTTTGAATTAGACAAGGGGAATAGAAATTGATATTTTATAAAAAAAAAATTTAGGGTTGAACTTGGGTGGTTAAAAACGGTCAAAAGGTTTTTGGAATCTAAAGCTTTAGTGAGGCTGTGAAATAATGTTAACATTTACTCACAATTCAAATTTTTTAAAAATATCTTAAAAATTTACCCAAGAGGGTTTAAAAATTCTTTTTTTATGTGACTAAAGAGATAGCTGTTTTACGGCTTCTAGCTTAGTTTATTGCTTTTTGAAAGACTACCTAAGATTATCATTTTTAAGGTCGTACGAACGTATAATAAACTTTAAGACAAAACCGTATAAAACCGCCTCAAATTTGTATTTGTGCATTTGTGTCTTAAAGCACTTCAACAGGATAAATAAAAGTCCTTTTTTGAATTTTAGATTATTTTTCAAATTTTTTCATGTAAAAGCATACTAAAGTAAGATGCAAATACACTAATAAAAAATTGTGGTCTTAATTGACGATTCGTCATAACGTTTATTTTACATTCGTACGACCTAAAAACGATCACCAAGGTCTTTTTAGAAGGGGAATTTATCTCGGTGTGATAGCTCCGAACTGGCACATACTGGTACAATGTTTTTAAAATTTTGGGTGGGCATATAGCTTTCAAACTAACAGAGCTGATTTTTAAATTATCGGTTAAGGGGGTAGTGTATGTGAAAAAAGTGTTCCTGAAAGTTAGAGCTATATACTAAGTCGGCAAAAAAAACGATTGGTGGTGGTCTCGCATCTCTGCGATGCGCGATTTTTGTGCTAGCGCCATCTCTAGAATTTAACACATTTTCAAAAAAATTACTCTAGCTGTCTAACCAGCCATTATTTTGTGTCAAAAATAAAACTGAATTAATTTTAATTATGTATTGCACCTAATTAACCGATACTTTATATTTTTCGCTTTTGTCTAGTAGACAAAAATCGTTTATTTGTCTTTATTTTTTCACAAAAGACATTTTCCGGATATGAAAGAGCTCTAAAATTATCACCAAATTGAAAATAAGATTATTTTACCCTATATTCATGTCCATTTTGGGATATTACCAGTCGTGTGGCATCAGGAGCCGTCTATTCTGAATTTCGAAAAAAAAAACCGGGAAATCCAAATTTTAATTTCGAATTATTTTTTTAGTTTGGAATTTATTCAAATGTTTAATTAGATTCTGTTATCTGTAATTACTCTTGATCAAAAACTTCAATAAATCCAGTGGAATCACACTTCATAGACTATTTAAGACTACCGGAATTATCGTACTTTTTATATTGCGAGAATATTAAATCACAAACTTTTCGTGGGCAAACAGAAATTAATTGGTAAATAACACCTTTTGTTTCTCGATTTTGTTTCCCTGGCAAAAAATATTTGAGAATAAGGACAAAAATCATTTAAGGTTTTAAAGCTCACGAAAAAATGTATTTATTATTATTTTTTAATATCGCTAAAAAATTCTCTGACTTATTATTATGCGTATATTTCGTGTTTGTGAAAAAATGAAAATTCTACAACTGAGTAAGATCAAAATTGTCTAAGGTATTTTTTTTAAGGACCACCTATCCATGACGATTACGGGAAAATCATATGAGAGAAACGGTTTTTTGCGTTCAGCTTGCTAAATAAAAAGCTCAATGGAGATTTTTTATTAAGTTGATTGAATATCCGGATATAAACGGAAAATCATTTTTTTGATAGGTTCGAATCTCGGTGGGCAAATTTTTTTTTCTTAAAATCAACCGGCAAGTTCAATTTTTTATTTTGTTCATTTTTATATTAGCGGAATTTTATGACAGACTTAATGCTTGAAAAATATTTTTGATGAATTCCAGGGAGAAAAAACGAGTTTCGATTTTTTTTGCTCAAATTTATTACTGAAAATGCCTAGATAAAAGATATCCGGTTACCGGTTGTCCAAGAAGAAAGATAAAAGTTCACCATTTGGACTTGTTTAGTTGGCAGTGAATGCGGAAAACCGTTTCTCGATATCGCCTATGATTTCCCGTAATCGTCTTGGATAGGGTGGTTCCTTGTAAAAAAAACTACCTAAGAATCTAACCTGCAAAAAATATTTAGTCTGATAACCAGTTTTCTGAGAAATGTACCAAGGTAAGTTTTTTAAAGGGGCCACCCCTTCTCATGACGATCGGGAAACCATAGTCGATATCGAGAAACGTTTTTTGCATTCAACTGCCGACCAAAAAAGCTCAATGCGAGAAATTTTATAAGTTGATTTGACATCCGTTCACCGGATATAAACCGGAATATTTTTTTGTAGGTTCGAATCTCGAGGGCCAAGAATTTTTTTCTTTAAATCAGTCGGAAAGTTAAATTTTATGTTTGTTCATTTCTTATACCAGATTTCTACACATTTACTGCTTGAACTATTTTTTGATGAATTCCTGGAAGAAAAAAACAGTTTAGTTTTTTTTTTCTCCAAATTTTAATACTGAAAATCCAACTATATAATTAGACTCCGGTTTACCGGTGAAGTGTAGTCCGATGAAACGAAAAACAAATTTCCATTGGCTTTTTTAGTTGCGTTGAATGCAAAAAATTCTCGATATAGCTATGGTTTTCCCGAAATCGTCATGAGCAGAGGTGCCTTTTAAAAAAACTACCTAAGTGGACAAAAAAATTCACATTTTGAGGTTATCTAGTTGTAGTATTTTAATTTTTTCAAAAACTTTATAATAACCGGAGTAATTTATATAATATATTTTATGCAAACGTTTCGATTATTTCATCTTCAAGAATAATGGAGTATAAAACTTTGTACAGAAGTCTTTCATTAAAATCTAGAGTTTCTTGGATATATTTTCTTTTCAATATAATGTGGCACTTGAGCTATAATTATAGGAATAACTTGCAACATTAGCTTAATTATTTAGGGTCGGTATTCATTATGTACTTTAACATAAATTTCTTATGATTGATAAAGTAGTTACAGAAATGTTAAAGTTTATTGTGCGCGCTTTCTGGTGGAAAACCTACAGTTAAAAGTTCGTACGAACGCATCAACATCATTTTATTATTTTCTCATTATAGTTAGTATCTACTCATTCGAGAAAAAGCTTTTTTACATTACATACCTGATGGTCGTCGCAAATAGAGCCGCTAGAAAACAATATTTGTTTTTTACTGCTTTTTTATGAATATGGAAAAGTTGACAAGCATTTTGGGTACGTTATATATTTTTATTACATGGCTATGGCTAACTTTTTGAATGAGGTCAAGAGATGTTTCGTATGAAAAAGTTTTGAAATTCTTGGATTTTAACACGATTTACAGAAAAAGATGTCAGATAATTTAGACAAACTTCACTGTGGTGTTTTGCATGAATTTCAGTCAATTTGATTAGGTTCTGTATGTTGACTTTAAATCTAGGGAGAGATACATTTTGATTGAGACCTAAACAAAGGTAAATACAGTTTTTTGGTGATACTGGGAGAATTCAAGATTTTCAAAAAAACTCAACCTGGGTGGTTTTGCTCAGTTCTTGGTTAATTTGAGTCATAAATTCATGTTGTACCTAAACCTCAGGGAGAGATACATTTTGAAAAATATTGTTATTTTTGTAGACGTTTTTCTGATTGGCGAGCCATCCTCATTTGACTTATTTTTACGATTGCAAGATTTTTGTTATTTTCAGAGAGAGGTAATGTTGGTGCGATTTGACTTTGCCTAAATTGGTATTGAATCCATTTTTGCTTGAAATGCGACGACCACCCCCTTTAACCTCAAATCGAAAAAACCAGCTATAAAGC
Source organism: Oikopleura vanhoeffeni (assembly GCA_004367855.1). Classification (NCBI taxonomy): domain Eukaryota; kingdom Metazoa; phylum Chordata; class Appendicularia; order Copelata; family Oikopleuridae; genus Oikopleura; species Oikopleura vanhoeffeni. The sequence goes on from SCLH01001714.1 coordinate 94,286, forward strand.
AAAATGCGTCTTTGAAAGTTGTCTGCTCACCAAATATTTCAAAAAGATCGTACGTGCCATATCGTATGTGCTAGTTTTCACAGACATTAATGACTCTCTTAGAAAAACAGACCTTACCTATATGTGTCGCTAAATTTGATTTTAATTACTACAGTAGTAATAAAAAAATGGAAAGGAATTTGCATTCTGAAGAACAACTCTGGAAATTTAAATAATTCGAAGAGTTTATAGAAAAATATAGTTTGTTGTAATTAAATGGTAAATTTGGTGAATTTTTATCTTTTTCCCAATTATTTTCGATTTTTTGCCAGTTCAAAGTTTATTGTGGTAAAGGTGCAGACGTCGGACCTTGTTTTGAGTTAATAATACAAGTTATTACTCGAGCCATTAAACCCAGTCTTCGCAAAAGGGAGGTCTGTGAAAGAACGTGCATTTTTATTCGATCTTCAGCAGGAATAACAGCGAGAACCCACCATGGCCATGCTGGTCCATCTTGACACTAAAAATAAGCTTAAGGTTGTAGAGGCTGAAAAGGCTTTTTCTTGGGCTAATAACTGTCAATTCATACATAACAATCGGAGCAAGCGACGCGTCGTTTTGTCCATTTGATAAAATTTTCATTTATACAGTTTTAATGGTGTCGTACATTTATAGGCACCTACTTCACGAAAATGGCCAAAGATCGCCATTTTTGCTGTTTTGTCCATTTATAGGCAGAATCTAAGACTTAAAAACACACAACTGTACTTTTAAATCAGAAAATGTGATCTTTTTGAACAATTTATACAAATAAAAGGAGATTTCAAAGAATTTATTCATCATTGTGGAGAACAAAAATCAAATTATTTTGATTATGGCACCCCCTTAAGTGAGAAACAAATCTGACCTAATTTCCGATAAAGAAACAACTTTTTGTAACCTTGACTATTCAAGTAACCGACCCGTGCCACCGCCAGCTTTTGTTTGCGCGATTTCTCTTAAAAATAATGCAGCGCGGCATAATCAAAACTGAATTAAGTGAGTTATAATTTTATCTGAACAATAAAAAATATATCCTTCGATCAACAATTGAACAATTAATTAAGTGTATGGAAAATAAAATGATATTTTCGCTGATTTAAATTCAATTTTTTCACGCTTAAAAATACCGTTGGGAAACCTCCTTAACTCTACAATCCGGAACAACTTCTGGACTCACACCGTCTTTTTACGGTCACGCGTGACCGTGGTGTTTAAATCAAGCGTATAACCTTCGTTTCATTATCAACATTTATTTTTCACTTGATCATATGGTAATCTGATAATTTCTACAATCGTATCAAAACAAAATGTGAAAAAGTAATTTAAAGGCATCAAATGGTATAAGAAAATATAAAAACTCTCTTTTTAGCACGATTCACACAATTAAGGCATAATGATAAGCATTGAGGCTAAATTTGACATTTTAAAATTTGCAGTAATAAACCGCACCAATTTGGGTGCTGAAACTGCAAAGAAAATTGCATGTTTTGATTAAAATTTTTACAAAATCAGCTCCTTAAAATTAAAAAGAACTATTCTTTATGACAAGGTTCAAGGCCAATTTCAAGTTCATCGAAGAAGCTTGTAAGTACCCTCAAAAGAATCGGAGAGGTCGATTTTCTAATAAAATATTAGCAACGATGGTGAGAATTATGTACTGAACGGTTACTAAGGAGAAGCAAAATAGTCAAATTTCTGAGATTTAAACAGAAGATTGTTGCTCTCTCACGACTTTCAGTACATAATTGACCATAGTTGCTAATATTTTCATCAGAAAGTCACGACTCTTCCGATTCTTTGAGGGTACTTATGAGTCTCTACGATGAACTTTGAAGTTAACGGTAATTGATATACGGTAAACAATATACGGTATTTAAAAAAGTACTCCAATCACGCCAAAAAAATTCCAGGTTCAACTTCAAACGTTTTCTGATTACGGTACAGTCGAATGAACTCACGTGACGAAATAATTCAAAAATAATGTCTGAAATATGTTATATATTTATCCTTATTTCTTGAAAAATAAGATCACGTGACCTATTGAAGAGAAAACATTATGTTCAAAACTCTTAAATTAGGTGTTTATACCCAACAAATTTTCGGCTAAATTTGTACTACTATTTATGTACTTGACCCAAAAACCTTATTTCTTGATTTAAAAAGTCTTAAAAACTTCTAGAGAACCACTTCACTTTTTTCAAAATTGATTTAAGTAATTTTTGAAAAAAAACCAGTACTATTTTGGCCAACCTTATTCCTTGAATATACGGTCACGTGATCATTTTCAGCTATGGTGTAATGGGAAAAAAGTCTTAGAATTTTTTTCGAATTCTGCTCCAAGTTTTTTGTTTGATGGTTTAAATTTTTTTGGCAAAAAATAAGTACTGTAATACACTGTTACTTTTACTTAAAATTTCTAGAAAAAAAACGCACAAACGTCAATTATTTAAATAGTTGATCGATCACTTTGAAAATATTTCATAATGAATGATTAAGGGTCCTAAATGCGATTAAACGGGTCACGGTCACGCGTGACCGTAAAAAGACTGTGGGAGTTAAGGGAGTGGGTGTCGCAAATTTGAGCCTCTTCCGAGGCCATTTCCCCCAAACTAGCAAAGGTGATATTCAGAAACATTTGTAACTAACAGAACCAACCTTCGCGGTAATTTTAAACTTAACAGTAATCTGATACAATCCCACCGTACGCTTTTAAAAAAGAACACCGCAGTTCGTACTACTCTCAATTTCACCATTTTTTATTATTTTTTGTGTAAAGGCTCCGGAGAAGCCTCACAAATAATGGCAAAATTGCTTTTGTTTTAAATTTTGCTTTCGGCGGACAAAAACGCAAAAAAACTAAAAATTTTGAAATGTCAGTTTGGGAGGCTCAGGCAGAAGGTATCTCCTCCATCAGTTTAGAAGATACAGTTTCGCTCATACTACATCTGAAAGCACAAGCCTTGTTTGACAATCCATTAGAGTTTTTTTTGAAATTTTGATTCAGAGTCTCTTGGGGGCCATGTCAACTTTTCATTTTGAGCCTAATTTTTAACAAAATTTAGAAACCAGACAAAATGCTTCAAAATAATTTTTTCCGTAAATACAAACACTTTTAAGAATTTTGGTGCAATTTTAACTCGGTAGCGTCAAAAGAAAACAAATAAGCGCACTTTCAATTTAAATCATAAATTAATCAATAATTTTTGTTTTCGTTTTTTGGTCGCCAAAAGCAAATTCCGAGTAAAGGACAATAATGCATTTATGTGTGAGGCTTCTTTGGAGCCTGACACAAAAAATAATAAAAAATGATGAAAATTGAAGGAGTAGGTACGAACTGCGTGTCTTTTAAGAAGCTTTTCAAAGTTTAGTGTCGCCCGTATGGTGGGATTGTATCCAGATTACTGTTTAGTTTAAAATTGCCGCGAAGGTTGGTTCTGTTAGTTACAAATGTTTTTGGAATACCACCTCTGCTAGTTTGGCGGGAAATGACCTTGGAAGAGGCTCAAATCAGCGACACCCAGTCCTTTAAGGATTGTTTTTTAAATGTGCCTTTTTTCGTTTACCATCCTCTGAGGTTGTTTAAATAAACGAGTCATTTCCCACGTGCCTGTTATTCAGGAAAAGAGGGAATATCCAACATTCCGGGATCTTCGTTTCAGAAAAGTTACTCGATAGAGTTACCCTGTTCGCCATCCTGTTGACATTTTAGAGCTTTCATAGCACTGTATTTTTTTTCTTGAAGCATTTCTTTTAGTTATGTTTAAATTGTAGCTCTTGAAAAATAATACGTTCAGCACAAAATAATTTTTAAAAAGCTGTCAGTTACTGCTTAAAAATGCAGAACCGGTTTTGAAATTGCCGTGAAATGACATATGTAGGGACCGTCAGCTGGGGACTCGATTTTTTGAAAAGATACCCAATTTCAACAATTTTTCGTATCTAGGGTAAATCAATATCAGGGAAACCGAAAATGACCTTTAAAATTTTCAAAAATGACCACAAGTGCCGCTAGAGAGCAACTTATCAAAATTTTAGCATTTTTTCAAAGCCAACAATTTTCAACGAAATTTTGTTTCTAGGGTAAATCGATATCAGGGAAACCGAAAATGACCTTTTAAAATTTCAAAAATGACCACAAGTGCCGCTAGAGAGCAACTTATCAAAATTTTAGCATTTTTTCAAAGCNTATTATTATTATTTTCTTTATTTGCATTCTAATGGTACAGAATGGCTACAACTAGCTCAACATTAAAGGTTTTTGTTTTACAGAAGAGCTTAAATAGTCGTTATAACTTATTAATAGTTTAAATTAAATAAAGCAGATCTAACCTATGTTTTTATGGGGTTATTTTAAATTATTAACACGGGTTTTAATTCACGGATACATTTTATAATGGGGTCAATTTTTGTCAACAGTTTCCTCACTAAAAAGTGCAAAAAACAAAAAAAATTTTGGAACTTTCTACTGTAAAATGTGTTTTTATTATTTCCATTGCTCGATGATTCATAATCACATTTTATGATTCTCTCATCCAATGAGTCATTTTTAACTTGATAATTGATTCGTCAATCGCATCTTATTCTGATTACTAATAGACTCACGTAACATATTTTCATTTTTCTACAGAATTTATCGGTTTTGATTTTCATTTTTTAACAGTCACTCAAGAATCATGAGTAGCGGATCCCGGTATTGTATGCCCCGGAGAATTATTCATCGGTCAGACGGCTTACTGGTAGTTATATATGATGACGGTATCAAAGCTGAGTTTACAGAGAAAGATCGAATAAGATGGGTCCTTTTAGAATGTTTTGCACTGGTAAGTTTTATGACAATTAATCTCCCAAAAAAGTAGCGTTTTTATCTTGTGGCCCTTTAATAACAAATTCCCCGAAAAAACACATTCCCTGATGAAACTGACAGACTTTTTGCAAGATTTTTATCACTTTTGGAAACTTTTTTATTGTTATCCTAATGATGTTTTTAGTCTTTTTCAGTTTTCAGTACTGATGCGAGAAGCATTCAAACGATGGTCAAGCGTGTTCAAAATCCTGCACTTAACGTAATCCCGACCCCTAAGCTTACATACTCTCAACAAAATACTGATGCAACATGGTCTCAATGATACTATTCAGATCAGCCAGTTTGTAGGACCAGCGCCCAACTTGTGAAAATAATTTACCAAAATTTTCTGTATGAACACATTCCTTAACTCATAAGCGGCATAAGAGCCACCTTAGCCAAAACGGGAAATCTACTTCCTCCCAGGTTCTATCCTTAAATAAACCCAAATTTTAACACAACCTGTATAACTAGTATACAAAACTTTTGTTGGTAAGCTTTTGTCGATAGGTGTTATATTTATTCTTAAGTACGTAAAAACATGTCCAAAATGCCAATTTCTGGATTTTTAATTGGAAAACCTATCCCCTTCCAGGTTTAATTTCGAAATCTTATTCAAATTTCTGCAAAAGCTAGCTCTAAACAAACAGAAAATTTCGTTTGGGCGTTTTTTTCTTTTTTTGTCAAATTCCGACCCAAAATCTTCCTTTTTTTAAATTAAAAAAGATTTTTTCATAAAAAAATTTTTCCAAAAAATATCATTTTTCAAAAAAAATATTAATTTTTCCAAAAAAAAATAACAATTTTTCAGGACAACCCGATCGAGTTCCTTGAACAGGAAACACAGTATGAACAACAGGCGACCATCAATATGGTTCTTTGTCACACTACTTATCCTACAAGTTTTGCTCAAAATCGGCCGCTCCTTGTGGATGCCATCAATTCGGCTCCCGCACGTTATCGAAGATTATGCAAAAGTCACCCTGGGATAGTTAAAGATGTCTCTGCAATTAATGCTGAGACTGGTTATCCTTTTAACTTCCCAATGAAACTTTTCCGATGCGAATATATTATCGTTCTTTTATATCATCATTTTGATATAATTTTCTTAGAACATACTGCCATGCGGAACATAATTGCACTTCGTCATCATGTCACTTACTTGTCAAAACTTTACGTCGTAAGTATATTATTTTCATAATAATTATAAATTGATTCTTTGAATTTTTGAGCTTGTTTTTATGATTCTTTTCAAAAAAATACTTTTAAAACTTATAGAACAACATAAAATCGACTCACACTTTTGCTGATGAGATTTTCGGTGACAAAATAGTTACCTTGGTTGTGAACCTACTCATTCAACCAATAACCTTCCCCAAAATCAACTTTCTTTTTTTTAATATGTTAAATTTTCAGGGGTCATCATTTGTGGGCGAATACCGTACGTGGTTGGTGGATTATTTCAACAATGAACTGTTGCTACTCGAAATTGTTAGTATTTTCGATATATTATTTACATTGTCAGTGTAATAACTTTTTAGTTTTAAATTACCGACTTATTTTCGTATTTTTATATAAAAAATTTTAACGATTTTTCTGATCGATATTTTGGCCAACTCAACTAGTTTTAACTTAGTCAATTCCCATATAAATGGATCAACCAAATTAGCTTTCACACGAAAAAATAAGTTTCATTTCTGTCGGCAGACAATTATCTCCTGTGCACTTACTATTGGTTCTTTAGACTAGTTGATAATTGAATCTGGTTAATCACCCCACCATTTGAAAATAATTTCTACTCAATTTTTCACTTTTTAAGACGATTTGAAATAAGAAATTTAAAAATTTAAAAAATGGGTATAGGTGTTTCTACCTCATTTTGTAGAGAATTTTTTTCTTGTAGGGAGTTTTCTAAAAAATATTTCTATTTATAGTTTGTGTCTCTTTCTTATTTTTAATATTTCAATTCTTACTTTCAGGCATTAGACGATGTATGGGTCAATTTTATTCAACCTCTAAATAAAGTACTGGTGAGCACTCTGCAGGGTTTCTGTGACGATCTTGACCAAAATAGCAGCGGTCCCGATATCAGTATTTTAAATGGAATGCCTCAAATGGTCAAAGATTGCTATCGTATCAAGCCGCTTCCGTCCGACTGTGTGCGAATGTCGTACATTAAAAACTTATTTGATACCGAGGAGCGGAGACTACAGGAAATTTTTTAAACATTTTTCAGAAAAGCCTGTTGCCTTCAAAATTTGAATCACTCATTTTGCTATTTTTCTTCGATTTATTCTAATTGGTAAATTAAGTGATATTTTCTTGATTCGGACTACGAAATATTCGATTTTTTTCAAAAAAACTTTATAAAGCAGTTTCAAAAAAACTATAGTTAATTGTTTTTTTATGCCTTTTTATTTATTGAGCAAAAAAACTGCTAAATGGTTATAGGTATTTTCCTTATGTTTCACCTCTTTTTTTTAAAAAAATGTGGATCATCTATTTTTAAACGCTTTTTTTACTTTTTACTTTTTTGCCTTACAAAAAATAATTTTTTTATAATTTATTAAACAACGTTTCGCGTGAGCATCTTTCAGGTTTTTAAGATATAATTTAAGTAAGTTTCAAGACTTCAAAGATTGAAATCTAGAAATTCTCAAAAAGTTGTGGGCAGAGAAAAGTTTTAATTTTTTGGCCCACAATTTAAAATAGTGCAAAAGTTTTATGATCTTTTTACAAAAAATAAGATGTCCTCATTTTTAGTCTATATAATTTTTAATCTATATAATTTTTATTACTTTTCCATTTTGTTTCAAAAAAAATTTCTCTTGTCAGGTTGCTTCCCGCAAGTCTCTCGGCACAATCTACGAAGAAAAGGCCACGAACATATTTACGACCGGGCCAGGCCTCAGTGTCATCTCTGATGATCGCATGGTTACTGGCAACATTCCCTAAGCTGTAGATGATTAACTTCAACCGAATTCTGCTCAAGCTTTTCTCAAAAAATTTTTTTTCACTTCACACACTGGGTTTCATAACTGCCAGTTCATTTATTATTACGGACACACAAAATAATAACAAAACTTCACATAAAAAAGCCACTATTTTTATTACTCCTGGTTTTTTGATCATCATTTTCATTCTGGGAGTTAATCCTTCATGAAACTGACTACTCTAACCAGGCGTAATTTTTGAGCTGTTTTATTTCGCTTTGCCCACTTTGTTCCCTTAATTTCCGGCAGGTCTCCTATGATAATTTTTCATAAAAAAATAACAGTGATTAATGAATAATCATTTTTTTATGATTGAAAGAAACCAATTTTTCTAAAAAAACTTTTTTTTAAAATTTTGGTCCTTAAATAAATTTTATCCTTATCAAAAAACTATTGGTTCATCCTTATAATTATTATCGAGTGATGGTTCTGTATTCATGATTTTTCATGTTTTATAGCGATTTTGCCTAATTTTATTTTTTTGGAACCCACTCGATTGATCTCATTATAGCTTTTTATTCCTGGAGAACTATCGTTTTTTATAAATTTTATATTTTTTTTGAGCACAATCCTGATTCATTTGGAACCCCCTTTATTTCACTATTGCTATTTCAATTTATTTCCGTTGAACATAATTATTACGAAGCAGATTTAGAGATTTTACGTTTCAAAATTTGTCAAATTTTAACAGGTAAATTATTAGTTTCAATTTTATTAGACAACATTAGCCTCCCCTGTTCCTATCTGGTCATTTTTAAGCAGGGTCGTATTGTCTTTATGCAAATTTAATTGTTGGCTTCCCTGTGAAAAAATGTGAGCCCTTCATGTTCATATGTACTAATTTTTGTAGAGGCTCGGTGTGACGTGACAGATGTGTCTTCCTAAGGGGGCCTTATGATAAGAAAACATCTTTACAAAATGGTCCACGTGGAGGTCAAGATAACATATCCTCACGAAAAACCCATTTGTCACGAGCTGAATAATAAAAAGCCAGTTGGTTTCTCGTTATGTCATCTGCGAAATGCACCTCCAAATTCATTCAAAAGAATGGGAAGCTTTTTTATAACCATAATGGCCGTATCATTATTATTTTTAGCTTTTAATTTCTAACGTTTTTCACAGGGAAATGTTTTTTCGAGGTGACACCTTTTCGAGGATTGGACATCTCGTGCAGGTGGGGGTTAAGCAACAACGAACGCTTGAAAAGTCTTTATTTTTGATCTTCTCCTTAAAGACTCAAAAAAACCTTTGAAATTTTCTGCTTTTCTCAAAGAATGAATCTTTCCTCAATTTTTTCGCCCAAAAAAATATGGTCGTCCGCAACTCGAATTTTTCAATTTTATTTTTAAATAAACCACTTTTTTGTGGCACTTTAATGATATGTATGAATAGGCACGGAACACAAATTTTCTGGTCTAAATTTAGTTTCTTAATTTTTGAAGTCAATTTTGACCTATAGTAATCTTTCAAAAAGAAATTTCATATCTTTTTTTGTACTCGAATCGCTACTGGCCACATTTTTGTAGGCAAGAAAACCAATTTTGGATTAATTACAGGTATACTGTAAAAAAAGACCAGCTTTTTCTTATGTCTGAGTTCTGCGATATAGCGTCTGTCTAGCTGCATTTTTTTCTTATTTTTTTTAAAAAAATTGATGAAAAACTGTTGAAAAAAAATCATTCTTGGACTTTGCTTTTTTATTCCTTATTTTGGATTGAATTCACCGGTACAGTGTCGTCTGAAATAAAACTAAAGCCTGTCTTCATCTGAAAAAATACTCTCATGCTTTCAATATGATTTTAAATGAAAAAACAATACCTCACAAAAAAACACGATTCCTCACCCAAAAAAACCAACAAAACAACCCTCCTTTCTTTATATTGAAAGCTTGGTTTTCCTAAAAAAATCGGTCCCTTAATATTTTTAATTTTTCCAGAATTAATTCAAATTTATTTTAACAACTTTAAAAATATTTTATAATCTTATCATTTGAAATTACACAAGGATCAAGTTATTTCGGTGAAGATGTACGCCGATTTTTCATTTTTCACCTTGCAATTTCTCGTTAAATAATATCATTTTCAACAAAGCATTATGGTACTGATTCTTCATTTTTGTACCACAAGGATTTGTCTCAAATTTTCCTTTAAAATTGTAAGGAGTGTAAAATTCATGGCAAATTACAGGCACCATCAAAACTTTTTTCAAAATTTTATTAAAGTTGAACAATCTGCTCAATTTAGTTGATCACATTAACGACTTGTTAAACTGGAAGTAGGGAACTTGTATACTTCAAACAAGACTTTTTTTTTAAATATTTCATTTTTTACAGTTTTTTTAAAATCCATAATTAGTGCGCACGCCATATTGGTTCAATATATCTATACAATAACGACAAAATAAATTCGTCTGATTTATTTTATTTTCCAAAAAATTTGTTCTGAGAAATGTTCTACGCCTTGTCCTTTTTTTGGAAATTCAAAAACTAAAGCTCTCTCAAATGTAAAAAATTTCAAAAAAACATTGAATAATATTTTGTTCTAAAAAAACTTAGCAAAAAAAGCAAGCAATAATTTCAAAGATATATTTCCAGAAACACATTGAAAACCAGAAACCCCTCGTGAAATTGAACTTGTTTCCAAAAAAGTTTCAAATCTTGTTTATTGATCATGAATTCACTCTTCTGAATGCATGACGCAAAAAAGTAAGATAAAACATCATATCTAATCTATGATACAGTGCCTGTCGGTTACCCCTGACAGCTCAATAGTTTTTTGTCTCATTATATTATCAATCAGTCCACGTGGAGCTTAATTGACCTCATAATTACTGACATTATCACTCCTTAGTGCTGGTTTCTTTGATCAAATTTATCAGTTTTTTGCCTCTGTTTTGGAATTTCAACGTGTTCTTTTGAAAAGAACATGTCGCCCCCACATAGTAATTAGGATGGGCTACCCGGCGTGACATACGAAGCATTTACAAAAATGGAAAAACATTATGAAAAAATTTCTTTGGTAGTCACGTGATCAAAATATAGCGATTTTTCGGTTTTTCAGTATTTAATTAATATAAAATGACGCCAAATCGATAGTTTTTGAGTCAACGTCACTTATGAATGAAATAAACCCTCTCCTCGGAAAAACAAAAAAATCCAAACTCATGACTTTTTGGGTTCAAAACCTCGATTGAAACCTACACTTGAGGAAAATCCGAGGAAGCCAGTCTGTGTCAAATTTTAAGGATGTTATTTTTCAATATTTTCGACATAAATTTTTCAAAATTTTGGTGCCTCCTTATTGGCTGAAAAAAATAAATTTCTTAGAAGTGATTTCCTTAAAAGTGTTTAGTAATCCTAAAAAAATGTTCTTTTCTGTCAAAAAAATAATTATTATAATTATTTTTTTTAGTTCAATATTTACAAGAGGATGCGCCAATTCTCCTCAGACTCACTTTTACGAATTATTGATGTTATAAATTCATCAGATGCATCTGTTTTTGATAAGGAAATAGACGTCTCCCGCATATCACAAATCTTCCCACTTGTGATTAAATTTCTGACTCAGCTCAACACCTCCGAATTTTCACCCCTGACGCGCTCCGATGATTACCGTTTAAATTTGGCTGGTTCAGAAAAATTCAATCGTTTGGCGTTCATCGGGCTGGACAAGAACAATAATCACGAAAAGGATCTCATTCTCAACTATCCTGCTGGTCTGCGTCATTATTCGTCACCTGCCCTTTTGGAAAGTTTTTTAAACGTCAAACTTTCCTTTTTGCACAAATATGGCTTCAAAAAGGGCCTACCACTTTTAACCGTAGTCGATGTGTCCGCACTTACCATTGATCAACGTCGTCTATGGCCTGTCCCAATTTACGACGTTCACGATGCGTACTCGTGTGCTTATAAAAATGGAACTTCTCGAAACAATCAAGGGACAACTGTGGGGTCGTTTCTTCATTTGGTCACATCACAGTTCAAAGTTCGGAAATCCGCAGGTGATCACTCATAAATATTATTACTTAAACTGGGTTGGGGTTTTTCTAGATCATCAGCTTGAGTTGCCAAATATGCAATTCTGTGTAAACTAACTTTTTGATCTTTCTGCAGAAAAATAGCCTGTGATCGCTTGCAATAATTATTGGGTTGTACTTTGAAATCTTGAACAAAAGTCTTTTTTTAAATTATCTAACAAAAATGTTTTATTTATTATAGATTTTTAATTTTTACTAACCAATTTTTCAAAAAAAAATATTTTGCTATAGAAACCATATAATTGCACTTTTTCTGCAGAAAAAAGTCTCAAGTTTGATACTTCAAATTGTAGGTACCATAAAAGTAGCCTTCAAACTGTCGTATATTGCTACCAAAATTCACATTTGTTTGAGGCGGCTTATCTGATAAACATTTGTGGATGAAACCAACCCAAGTGCATTTTTTTATTTTTATTTCAACAAAATTACTTTTTTTGCTCATTAACCTTCACTCCTTAATGCATTCTTGCAAAAAAATATTATTGACTGATAAATCCAGGGGACCCGTTCGAGAGAACGTGCACACTGTAGGTAAATGATTTTGGTTCATTATTTACCTTTGATGTCTTTATTAAGGTTTTTGCTGCATTATTTTCAGGGAGCGCATCGTTAATATTAATGGGGTAACTACTGTAGTTATCATGAAAGAATCTCTTGACCCCATGGGGGTTGTTTCACCCAGAAATAAACGGTTATTGTTTATTTAGAAAAAAATTATTTTTGGCCATCTGGTGGTTATAATTAATAGTCTTATTTTGAAAGCGCCCTTTTTAGAGCACTAATTTCGGTTTTTTCAGTCTATAATAAAGTTTCATTTAACTGACTTCCCAGAAGCAGGGTCGCCCGTCACACAAAAAAAATTGCACGAGTAGATTTGCCATTTTCTGAGAAAACAAAACAACAAAAAAATCGTCCAAAAAAAATTTTCGTGGAAAAAGCAAACGATCTTTGTGACTTCTTAGGCCTATCCCTGTCACCAATAAATCTGCTTTTTGTAAGAAATTCTGTAATCATTTTCATGAAGTTAGCTGAAATAACCTCACTTGTCTATTTGAAAAAATGATTAACCCCAAAATTTTATGAACGACCCCCCTATTTTTATAATATTTTCATTATTATATTGTTCACTCAGAGTTGTTTACTACTCTTCTCGGACCCTGCCCTTCAAGGCAACATTACATAACTAGAAATAAACTTCATAATTTTAGATCTGGTTGGTGTTGGTTCTTATTTTTATATTGTCCTTTCAGGTCAGACATTTTTTTGTCTGCTCTAAATTGATATCATCTCCCTACATTTTTCATTGTTTTTCATTTTTTTATTTTTTTACTACTTAATTTATTTATGCTGCAAAAGAACCCTATCACAAAAAATTGTCGCTTTCTCATAAATATAGGTATGTACTTATATCGATGTCTTCCCAGTGAAAAAATTCCCCACATGGGCACGTAGATTTCTTCATGAAAAAATTTTCTTACAAAAAAATTTTTCTTTACGTTATCAATTATTGCCTTATTTTTATAAAACCGGTTTTCAGTTTCCACCGATAATGTAGTCGTTGATCGTGATGGTACTCGAAAATGGCTACAACATAATGATCGGCTTATCTTTTCCTTTGGTCGTGGTCGACCGATTAGCACTTTGTCTCATCATAGCACAGTTTGTGCTTTGGTTAACGGCTATATAGGTGATGATGATGGTAGTGGCGAAACAATCCACTGGAGTGGTATTACCAAGAAAAATGAGTAAGTTTCATACCTTCTAATTTTTTATCATCAGATTTTTTTAAAGCTTAACATTTTCCCAAGGGACTACTCTGTTAAATTTTGAACTTTTTTTCAAAAAAATAGTCTGCAACTTTTTCATATAACAATCCAAAAAAATATCATCGGTTTTTGATTTTTATAAAGATTAATCGACTCTAGTTTGTTGCATTAATTTTTCAGTTAAACAGATAGTGGCCAAAAAATGATGGCAGACAGTGGCCAGATAGTGGTTAATTTCTTTGTTAATCTTTGAATTGACCATTTTGATACTTTCTTTTTCAAATATCATTTGTAGTTTAAAATATTTCCATAAATCAGAAAAACATTTTTTTCAAAAAGACAAAACCATCTTAACCCTCTTAATTTTTAGCTTATTTGTATCAGTGCCTCCAAAGGACCCAATAATTCACACCACTGCCGTCAACGGACTAGCCGAAGTTGTTATCAACAAGTTCACCTTTGAACAATTTGCAAGATTCTGCCAAATGGCCCATTTTTTAATGATTAATGTGTATCCTGGTGAGTTTCAGGATATGTTTTATCCCGAGCTCTGGTCATTATTCTCCAACTCAGAGAACTTTCAGCCACTTACTGCCAGAGAGAAGCACTCTTTATTGTGGTTGAAAAACTGGCGCACTCACAATTCTGACAATGGTCTTACTATTGTTGGTAATTGTGGTGCAAGCGGCTGTATTTGTTCTCTGAACAAGAGAATTTTGCCAGTTACCTTTCAGTAAAAACTGCTGATCATTTTTCTCAAAAAATTATATTTTTTTGCAAAAAACAAAAGAAAATTTAAAAAAATTTTATCCTGAAACGCCCAGGTACATTTCGTCAAATCTCATTGATTTGACCATTTAATACGTATGTACATATATATGCCTTCTGCCACTCTCTTTCAATTTTTTATTTGTAACCTTTGTTTCAAATAAATCATGCAAAATCAATATTTTAGTTCAGGGTGTTACTAGTTTATCAGCATTGCAATCATTGGTTATCCGTTGAACAAATGAAAAACCAACACAAGTTGTTAATACTTCCTAACTTTTATTAGTCCAGAAAAAAATAAAGAAAAAAAAATCCCCCAAAAATCAAAAAAAATCTGGGCTTCTTATTGGTCCGAAAAAAAATTTTGTCTGTTCATAGTATAACTTTTTCTAACATTTTTGTGAGTCAATGTCCGTTGTTTATTTTCCATAACAACTGTCATTTCCTCATAATTTTCATGACATTTCAGCGCAAATTTGTCAAAAAAAAGAAATAACAATCGGCTCGCATAATTTTCGCGATTATTAGTCAAAGGCAGACATTGCAGTGGCTCACTTTTTTATCAAAAAAAATTGGTAAAAAAATGACTGCAATGGGGTCGTTATTTTCTAAGCAGTTTTTCAGTTATCACTGATTTCTCAATGGCCATTTCTCTTCAACACATTACTAATTTTTCTCAAAAAAACAAAACTTTTCACTTTAGTTTTTACGCAACTTCGAATCTTAACCAGTTCAAGTTTTAGTTTTGAATGTATAGTGTTGAGAAAGAAACTCCAGCATAAAATTGTCAACTTTAAAAACATTTTCGAATTTTTCCATGAAAAATTCCTGGCCTCTAATTGGCCGAGTATAATCCTCGATATAACTACTTAGATTTGTTAAATGTCATTTATCAATTGTTTTTTTAAGTTTTAATTGTCATTTTTAAATATAATATAATAGGGTACTATATATAACTGATTTAAAGTATAAGAACAAAAAAAACCTATGGAGGTCGTGGTCCAAGAAATGCCACAGTTGGTCTTGTTTTTATTTTTTTAAATAGTTAAAAACATCACTATTTTTGCTGCTCACTAGATAACTCATTTGTTATCCAGTATAAGCCTTGAAAAACCATGACCAACTGTAACCATTTAGGGTGGTTTTGTGTATTCCAATTCGGTCCCTCTATTTCAGAAAAAATTAAATCGGTGTTTTTGTCTAACTTTTATTACCACTTCATATTGTTTTTTCGTTAGATAAAATCTATGTTTGAAATCACCCCAAAAACACCAATATAATTTCGTGGATCATTTCTGACTCAAAACACTAAGTTTTAATTCAGTTGGTTCTTAACACAAAACTTTAAATAACTTTTTTTATTTGTTTCACCTTTTTTGATTTTCCCAGAAAGAGAGATCCCGCTTCTTGAGTCAATTTTTTATAATACATTCACCCAACCCTATGTTTTTTTACGAATTCACATTTTTCTTTGACATTGTCACAACAATCAACTCTACCGTGAAAACAATTTTTTTAAAAATAGGATTCTTTCTGAGCATATTACCTAGAGCATTGGCTTTATTTTTGAATATTTCAACATTACCTAGTCATAACTCCTTCACAAATCCATTTTTGAACCTATCTGAGAGGAACAACTTTTAACCAGATATTTTTTTAAATTTCCTAGAATTCACTTGTCATCCGGTAAAGACAAAAAAACCCAACAGAATCTTCAATTCAGTTACTTTCGCTGCCAGTGACTCATTACAGATGGACAAATTAAAGCTTGACTCGCACCGCAGTAAGTTTTATCATGTTACATGATCAGTTTTATAATATCTGCGCCTCTGGTCAGTTCCAAATCATAAAAGTCTCCACCAGAGACCAGTCCCCCTGAAAACTCAATTCATACCTCACCGCCAGTGGTCGATCCCAAGTATTACTGTTCAACGTTCAAAAAAATTTTCAAAAAAAAATATATTCGTATCAGGGAACGATTTATTGATTATTTCTGATCAATTTTTAGTTTTTTTAGTCGTTCTCGTCTTTACGTTTTAATTTTTTTGGAGATTGCGCCCTTATCTATGCAGGGAACTTGCCACCAAAGTATGGTGTTTTCTGTAGCGGACTTGTCCCTAATTTTTGAACAGAGTGTACTTGAGATCGATTCCTTAAATGCTAAACTTAAATTAACAACCCACAAACAACACCAGCCGCTGGTTGCTTTCTCTGAGGAACCGCAAAACCACAGTTTCTTGAACAAATTAACTCACAGCGGGCACAAATGAATGGAGTTAGATAATTTTCTACGTATTAAATTATTAATTTTATAAGTTGTAGCTCAGTTTTTCAGTCACTGGGACTACTTTTTTTAAAATATGCGCAACTAAAATAATCACTTTTATCAATTTATGTTTTCCTTATTTTTCATATCGTTTTTTGCACTTCAACAATCATTCCCGGTCTTCTTAAGAAAACACCGTCCAGCTACATTCGAACCTGCAAAACTCAATTTTTATTTTTCAACCAATTTTTTAGGTCGCGACTGGTTGGTCAAGGGAACTCGGGGTGTCAGTTCCAATTCTACAGCACCTTATGATGGTTTTTATGGAACATTTGGAGGTAACAATTTAATTATATGATTACTATTCTTAAGAAGTTTATTGTATTATTAATCTCTAGCCTTGCAAATCTTGTAAATTGTATATAATCGGTCTAATCAATCGTTTAAACACCAACCTATCCCCACACAGCCTCACTAGTTTTCAAGCACCATAATGGTTCATTTTGAATTTTACTATAAATTTATATATAAAGTCTATATTACCGACTTAGTAAATCACTGCCAATGCTACCAATTCGGTATATATAATGAGACTTTTAACTTATTATTTTTCACAATTATTTTAATTTTTTTATTTTTATGCGTTTTTCAGAAAAAGATTTTAATTAAAACTTAATTTTAGTCAAGAAACACCGAATGTTTCATTTTTAATACGTATATATACATGTGTCCCCACCCCAATAACTACAACCGATGCATATTGACTATTATTTTTATTTCAAGAATCATTCGAAAACTCTTGTTCTGTAATCAAAAAAAAAGAGCCCCCATTAGCCTCTTAACAACTATTTTACCATAGGGAAGCGTGGGCGTCTTGAAAGTAATGATGGCATCTCATCCACTAGTCCGAATGCCTCAAATAATTTGCTTCAAGTTTCTGGCAAAAAGATCGTAAGTGGTCATGTCACTTGCACCACATTTTCCTCATCCCCCAGCGGTCATGTGAGCTGTATTCAAGATGGACCACCCCCAGATGAAAAAAACCGGCCTCATTTATTCGGTATGTTTCTTCAAAAAAATTGTTTAGTGTTTTCATTTTTTTGAATTCATTTATACGGTAAAAAAACATACAAACTACGTGTATAAATAATATGTTTATAGTTTTGCTGTAGTATAGTATTTTCAAAATTGTTTTTAGTCTATTTAGGTTTTTCATACTTAAAAATGATGCATTTTACTATTTCTCGGACCGAATTTGGTTTCAGAAAAAAATTAGTTTTTATTTAATATTTGTCTAATATTTATTTGTACAACTGTTTCCCGGTTTTACTTTTTTTAGCTAACAAAAGAAAGTACAGCTTTCATTTTGAATGCTAATCAAGAAAACCCTTCAACAATTTTTTCAAAAAAAACTCCCTAATGGCAAATTTGGTCGTTATATTTTTCGTCTTGGATTTCAGTTTTAGCTTTTTTTATAACGGATCATTACAATTTTGATTTTTGGTTTTTAAGATACAAAACAGCAGATTCCAATCACAACAATTAAAAAAATTCGAAAAAATCTTTCATTACTTTATCTAAAAAATTTCTGTTTTAGCTATGCCTCTGAGCTGTCGCTGTATGAGCGCATATATTTTGCATCCCATGGTTGTCAATTGCCTTAATGGTATTGTCGATAGGGAATCGTCTGGTTGGCCAACGGACCACTACATCAAGTTAAAATTTCTGACGAATGATGGGAATCAGCTTTTCAATAATTGCGGGGATATTGTTCGAAATGACAGCCGGTTCCGGTTTCGACCCCTGCCTGTAGGCTGCTCCACCGATCCGGTAGATGCCCGTGTGGTTTCAATGTTAGAAAGTTCTATCATTGACACGGTTTTACATTTACCTATTTTGGATCGCTCCAGCAACCTATGGGCCTTAGGTTGGAATCGTGACTTTAAATGGGGGAGTGTCTTACCATCACGTTGTGCATTTGATTTCGCTGAGCTACTTGGGAAAACAATTTTTAGCATCATTAATTCTGAGACCGGCGAATATCAGTCTTTTCACAACTCATGGTCGAGTTTTTTCACCTTTTAATTTTTGATTTTTTCATGAAAGTTTTGTTTTTATAATAATAAAAAAATAAAAAACTCGGTTACTAGGACTGGTATAGGACGGTTTCTGTTGTGCATGATCTTATGCAACTGGCACAGATGAAGCTGCACACACCCGAGACGGCCTTCCTGCTCTCCACTGTCTGCAAGCCAATTTTTAGACGGTAATTTTTTATATCATCGTTATATTTTGATAGTTGACTCTCATTTCTAACAAAAATTAAGTTTTTCTTAAAAATAGTACTATGCATATATTGGATTTTATTATAGGTTATATGTTGATTCTGCACTATCTCTACGAAACTACTATATCCGTGCCATCAACCCAAACGATCATATGCGACACCCCTCCACCAGTGAAATTTTAAGACAAGTTTCACTCCTCTGTGGCGCACTCCAGCGGATTGTATCAAACACGCTTGATCACCCCGATCTAACTTTTGACTCAGTAAAAACATTTTTGAGCCGGCCGTGATTATCATTTTTCGGAATAATCACCTAATTGGTCATTTGATACTGAACCAATTATTAACTCGATTTTTATACTGATCACTTTTCCTTATTTATTTTTTAAATGATTAATATTTCTACACTTTCCATTTTATTTTTATTAAAACACAATTTTCCGTCCTAAATGAAACATAACAAAACATCATTTTCAAATGTTTAAGAAAAAAACAACTGATTTCACCAGAACCACCAGACATGTCAGGTTCTACTCATAGAACTACCGTAACAAATCATCTCGATCCTTTAATCATTGTTACTGATAACGTCAGACCAGATGAAAATGGTCATGCCACGCTACCTTGGACAAGGATGTCTAATAGTTAGTTAATATCTTAAACATTTATCATTTTGTCACATTTTATCCTAAAAATCCAAAAAAACCGGCTCCTTAATTTTCACGTTTTTCAGAAAACACAAATACTGAAAACATAAATATTCACTCTACAAGATACCAAAATCCGATGTGGTTATGTCTGTATCTGAGATTTTTTTGCGTTGACCTCTTATCTCATCGATTTTAGCTTCACCAAAGTGGTCCGAATCTCTAATCAAAAAAAATTTTTTAAAAAAATTGTCATTTTATCATTTAATCGTCAATTTTTCAGGGTCAACTGTTACAGCCAAGTCACTACATTGTGATGATCCATCAGCTGAAAAAAGTTTTGCTAACATCTCTACTCAGACTCCTAACTTCAGCCAGTCTGATGTTCGTACTGTAATAGAATTAAATGAATCTGTCGGCCCTGATTTTGGAAAATTACAAAGAGAAATCTCTGCTATTATAGGCGCCGTTCTTTCTTTTAAAAAAGGATATTTATTTTTCATTATTATTATTATTTCTACGATTTATTGTTTTTTTTAAAAAATTAAAAAGTTAAAAAGAACGTGTTTATTAGAACGTAACAAAAGTGCACGTAAAGCTTGGTACGCAGTTTCGAAGACACCAGACGAACGTGATGACTTGAATCACCACGATCCCCCCTTATAACAACCTCGCATCACGCTGCACAATACGGACTCCACCACATGACTTTACACACCCATCCTATTGACCCCCATTAGCGCCTTTCCCAAGGAAACCCTAAAAAAATTGTTTTTGCCAAAACTTTTCATTTTATCTTCATCTGGCATTTTTAAGGCATATTCCATTTTCAACCGTTTCAGTCCTGCCACACCAATACACCCTCTACAAAACAGCCCCTTAATGTCCTGGTTAACACCATTATTCACCCCCATAATTCTTGTTATTTATTTCTGAATTTTTCAAAAAAAGATCCTTTTGTTTTGATTGATAATTTTTCAGGTCGCTCTGATTCTGATAGTATGATACCTAACCCTCATGCAGAAAAGCGTAAGGCTTTTATTAATGCTTTGCGTCTGGGGTACGATCCCAACCGCGCGGTAGGCAGGACCTCCCTTAGTGGCAAGGATCGTCATCAAACGCACGATACCAGTAAAGGAAATACGTCAGCCAATCAGTCAACCTTGTCAGCCATTCGCGCCCAAAATCGTCAACAGGATGCACAACGATTGAAAGATCTCAAATGGCACAACATGCACAGCAAACTAAATGACATTATCGACCTCCGAAGAAAGCTCAGATCGACTCATTCAACCGTATTATCTCTGGTAAGATCTTTACCATTTATCATTTTTCAAAAGTAATTTTGTTGAAAAACCACCAGCACTTCTCATTCTAGTTTTTGCGTTTCATTGATAATTTTAGGGGAGAGTAATCTATTTTTATAATTTTAAATTTTGATTTATATTTTCCAAAAAATTTTTCAGTCTAAATTTCCAGTCAATTTATCTATATTGGTTCACTTTGATGCATTATTTTCGCACCAAAATAGGTTCATTTATTAAAAAAAGACTTTTTATTTCGATGAATATTATTTAGGCTGCTGATAATCCTGGCATCGCACACCAATTATCCGTAGATCCTCGAAGGTCAATCCTGCCTTTAAGCAAGACCGACTTTCCCCTACGACCAATTGCAACACTTCCAGAGTCACTGTTACCTTCAAGCTCCGACGAGATTGTAAGTTTCATTTTTAATTTAGTTTTTTCAGAAAATAACTTTCAGTATGTTTATGTGAGAAAATTCACTGCTTTAATTTTCCGAATTAATTAAAAAAAATAAAAAAATTTACATTAAATTGGCTCAATTTGCGTCACTTATTGGTTAATGCTGATAATTCTAGAGAGGAACAAAAATTAAATTCTACCAAAACTAAAACGCACAGATCATTGATACCTATCGCGAGAGATTTTTATAATAGTTTTTTATCGGCCTTCTTAAAAAAACTTTTCCATTTTTTTATTTTTTTATTTTTATTAGTCTCTCGTAACATATAGCCCTGATCAGTACATGTTTTATTTTTCTAAAAAAACTTTTAAGGCCTTGACTAACAACCCGAGTTTTGACAAAGTTTTGGCTGAACATCTTGGAGATGTCTGCTCCATTCTTTGCTCCCTCGACAAGGTTTATAATCGCTACACCAACATGGGATCATCAATGGTGCGATCCCCTTTCTGGAACTATCTTGCAATCTGCCGTGATCTAGGAGAAGAAAACTTGGTCATGGACCCTATCGTACCCCCAAATGATTTTTTGCAGGCATCAGCAGGTATAAGCGAAAATATCAGCTTTTTTTAAAAAGTTTTGGCTATGCATCTTAGATCAGTCATTTTTTTGAATCAAATTTCGGATCTTTATTTGGGATTTTTGATTAAAAAAACACTCAAAATTTTGAATCTAATTTTTGTCAATGATTCGTATTTGTTTTTATTAAATTTCATGTTTTATTGATAAAAAAATCTCTGATTTGACGCATATTTATTATTACTCGAAGCCTCATTTGTTTCCAAAAATTCAGCTTTTTTATAATCGTTATTATCGTTAATTTCTCACTAATTTATGTATTTCAAGGCAAAATTGTCATACCAAATCGTTATCACCTTCGCGAGAAAGTGCTTACTCACGTTTTGGGGTCAAACGCTAGGCAATCATTTCATTTGCATGTAACTCTGCCGGCTGAAATAAAGCGCCTGGAGACCACTCAGTTTTCACAACGCAAGTTCCGCAACAAACCAATCATAACAGATTTTGACAATCTTGTCGATGTTGATGAAGTCGCTGTGAAGCTACAGACCCTGTTTATCGAACATGAAAATGACACCTTCATTTCATTTATCGCATCACTGCTTACAAAGGTTTTTAGATTTTATTTTTATGACACACTTCTTACTCAAAACCTAAAGTAGTAAAAAATTGACCCTAGTTTTCGGATTTTTCATAATATTGATTTATTTTTACTAGTTGTAGGAAGAAATTTTTACTTTCTCGCTCACAAAATAATGTCCAGTTTATCCAGTGAAACCATATCGGAAAAACATTCCAGAACTGAAAAGTCGGTACAACGGTTATTATTTGATTTTTAATCATCACATCAGTTTTGATACAAAAAAAATTTTTGATGACGGAACACTCAATATGTCTCATGATCAATTATTGTTCTGACAGTTTCATAACTTCATTGATCTTGTACCGTCTGGTTGAGATCCTAATTTTTACAAAATCAAAAAAAATCCAAAAGAAAGATTACGAAATTTATATGAAACATTATGTCAATATTTACACTCTATCAAAGCATGGCTTTATCAGATGGGTCCTTTGTTACCTTACAAAAATATTTTCCTCGAAAAATATGAGAATATTCTTTTTTTTAACAACTAAAAAAATAGTACCGCCAGGATTTGGCCGATCTTTGACCGCCTGGTGATACTTATTTTGGACCATTAATTTGGCTGTTTTTTAACATTTTTATTTCCCCTTTCGATAAAAAAACCTTCATTCAGCTTCAAAACACTCTGTACCTGACAAAAGCGGATGTTACCAACAATGCTCATCGATTAGAATCCGTTCTAAATGACAATAGAACCCTTTCATCATTTGATTTTCTGTTAAAAATGCGTGATGACAAAACTGCCGCCGTAGCCGAGTGTCTCCAAAAACAGTGGATGGGTGAGTCCGTTAAGACCAATACTGGGCTAAAAAGCAAGAAAGGTGCCTCCAAATTCAGCGGGATCCACGAACAGACTGTATCAGGCTGTTTGATACCTTCAAGTCATGCCGTAAGTTTGCCTTTTTTTTATTTATAAACGTGGATTTTTATTAATGTCAGTTCTGAGTGAAACCAGCGATGAGTTGATTTGTTATTGATTTTTCTCATAGGAAAAAAAATTTTTAAATATGTTTTTCAAAAAAAATTTCATTTGTTTACAAAAAAATTTAACACTCCAACTTTATGTGAGAATTGATCACTTTTCAGTCTGAGTGCGATCATTAGCTTGGTTTTTAATCTTCGTTCGATAGAAAAAATTATAGTTCCATAAATAAACGCAATAAAAAACAAAAGAAATGTTTTTAATAGAAAAATCATTTTCTTCATCGTGAAATTTGAAATCAATAATTTCACTATTTCGTTTTTTCATTGGTATCCTACATCTTCTCATCGCTACTCTCTCATCAGATTCAGTTTTGAATTTATTAGACACATTACTAAATGCGTCAGTTTCAATTTTCAGTTTATTTAACTTTTTAGTTTGTCATCCCACTTACACTCCCACGTTTGTGTTATGGTTATGTCATAAGCCAATTAGAGCGCGTTACTCTCCATGACGTGTGCAATAATTACCGTGAGAAATTGAAACTGCCCCATTACGTGGCTTTTTTAGTAACCCCTACACACCACCCGGCTACTTGCTGCATTGTGACCCCACCAAATTACTGGTCACCATAGGTTAATTTTTAGAATTAAATTTTAAATACATTTTTATATGTAGAATTTTTTTCTAAGACTGTTCAAGTCAGTCTTAGGTTTCTCAATCTCATTGTAGAAATGATCGCTTTTTTGTCTATTTATGAAAAACTTTTACATTTTTGTACCTAGAATACAATATCTTTAACGGTGACAGCAATCTCCTTTTTTAGAATTGAAGATTTGTCACATATCATAACTTTTTGCTCTGATTTTTTTAAAACTAGACACATTATTTCTACCAACATTATTTATACAGTATTTAATACTCTACACCTAGTTATTGGTCTAATTTTTATTTGGTGTGTTTATTTGTAAAAAAATTTTCGAGAAAAAAGTTTTATTGATCTCTTCTCTATAGGTACAATTCATCTTTTAATCCAATTAGTTGCGAGAAAAATATGTTTCTAATATTTCAATTATTGTTTTACCTTAAAGTAATAATTCTCAGAAAAAAATAAAAAAATCCTATAGAAACTGTTAGACTGTGGTGCCACCGTTGGTGATTTGTCTGTCAAACTTTCGATTTCCGGACTACATGCCCCTTATGAATACCTTCAGCAGCACGGTGCAGACGGTGATGGCGATCAGACTATGGATTCTAGTGCCCCCGATTGTGAAGGAATGGCAACCGATGATCTGCTCAACCAGAGTATGGTTGATAAACTTGAAAATATGCTTGATTTTCATGATCAGGATAGTTTCAACTCTGGTGTTTCCGAAGAGTTTAAGATGTCAGATTCTGCACTGTCATCGGCTGCAATTGCCTGTGCCACTTATCAATCTCGCCATGGTCATGAAAAGGTATTTCTATCAACCAATTTCACCAGTGAGCAATACTGCTCACGTTTTTACCTATACAATGCTCTCTGATTTTTGACAAAAAATTGATCAAAATAACCTTTCATTCACAATTTTTATAATTGTGCCAACAGATACCATAAATGTTATTATCAAAAAAACCTATATCAACAGAAATTGAATTGTAAATACCGATTTGATTTTTACAGAGGCATTAACACGCATCTTTGAATAGGTATTTACAATTTTAGTCATTATATTTTTAAATTTTACATAGAATGATACGAAAGTCTGAGAAAGTTCTGATACTTTCTCCCTCAAATCATGATAATTTCTATTGGTAGTGTGTGCACCATTAATCTCGGTTTATCGATTAAATGGGCTGATCGCTCCAAGACTTCTTGGGGGTGAATAATTTTTTTGAAAAAATGAGAAAATCCGGAGAAAAAAACCCCTCCGTAGCCATGTTATCATTAATAAACATAGCTTTATTTTGGTTTTTTTATTATTTATTCAAATGCAAAACAGACGTCTGATCGGCAGCATTCGAGTCAATGACACTTTTTAATAGAATTAACACACTTTCTCGGGATTCAGAAAAAATTATCTCCCAAAAAATCCGAGATCTCTTGGCTCCCAATCCCGCAATTATTGAAAAAAATGCGAAAGTAAAATGTCCCCATTTGATCCGATAAAATCTACTTTATCAACAAATTAATCGCTTTGGTGAATTTAGTCATTATCATTTTTGGTTCATATATCTCAAATAATAGTGTCATATTACATTTTAATTTTTGATTATTATCGAGTATTTTTTACAATAACAGTCAGACCTCCTATCTATTTGTTTTTAAGCATTTTTTAGGTTGAACTTTATATTTAATTTTTCAAAAAAAATTTCACTATTATTCAATTTTCAAAAAAACTTCAAAACAACAATTTTTATCGTCTTTATAATAACATACATACATTCCACTGATTTTTGTAATAATTTATTAAATCATTTTGAACTTAAATATTTATTGATTTTTTCGCTGAAAAAAATTTTATTCTGACATGTCTTAACGGTTTTCTAAATAATTTCATTTTAGTTTTGTATACATACCTTGATTAAACACGTGACCGAGCACGCCCGTTATACAAATATTGATTACGAAAATGTGAGCAATCACGTGTCATCTCCCAGCACGACTAGTGGTGCTTTTTTGACACCAAATCTCACCGATGAAATTTTAATTGATTCTGTTAACTCCCCCTCTATGCCTCAACTCGATTTACTTGACCACAGCAACACTTCAATGGCATCCGAAACTTATTACGATTCTAACCCTGATGCAGTTGCCGCCTGTGTATCCAGTGCAGAATCCACAATTGGAAACGCCGCCCCCGAGATGAACTCCACTGAGCTACCCAATGGGTCACCCAAGACCCCTATTCGACAAAAAAATAGTATGTATTTTTTTATCTTGATAAAACATTTTACAATTTTTGTTTTTTTATATGAAGTAATTTGTTATTAGTCATATTTTCACTCAAAAAAAATGGACAAAACCAAAAAATGTTTTTATATAAAATTATGGTCTTTATATTTTAATGAGTAAATATTTCAGATTTTGATCTGACTTTGGTTGATGCTGCTGACCTTTCATTTGCCTTTGGGAATAAGACAAATGGACCATTTTCATCAAACCTCATGAACCCCTTCAAAAAGCCCCGGATAAACTCGCCCCTTACCACGCGCTCCACCAGCTTATGCACCGCACCTCTGGCTGTGGTACCTGGTACCTCCTCGCCAGCTGAAATCGTTTGCCCCGAAACTCCAAATCGCAGTATCTCCGTAAACAAACGACGATCAACTCGCGGCAGGCAGAAAAAGTAGTTTCCCTACTGGAAACGATGGCGCCCCCACACCGCACCATCCTCATATACACCGACTGTATATAAAACAAATTCCAGTCTGTCAACTTATGTGCAAAACAAACCAAAATACATCTGCTAGCCAGATACGTCAAATAGCATTCGAGTTTTAATTTCTGCATCTTTGGCCTTTTGATTTAAAGAATATTTTGACTCTAATATTCTTTGAAAGTCGATATGAAGAGATACTTTTTGAAAAAAATATTTTGACTTTCAATAATTAACATGTTTAATATTGCTACAATATTCTATTTTTGGTGAGAAACAAACCAACATTTTTACAAAATAATCGTCGAGTAGTCAAAACCCTGATATATTCCGTGAAAAAAAATTTTACCGTGAAAACAACTCACAACACAAATCCGACCTGCTTTTTCATTTTTTTGATGATTTTTGTACAGCATTTGGGATGTCGATTTGGCGATTTTTTGAAATTGTCGAGTTACTTTTGGGGTCAAAACTCATTCCCTTCGGGTTCTTCGGTCATTTGGTTTCCATTGTTGATTTTGATTATCTTCAATTTCCACCAGATTTCCACGCAATAAGCGTCAAGAATTAAGACTTACTTTTCTTGTTTTTTGAAAGGTTTTCTCCTTTGATTTCAGTTTTTTTCTTTTTGAGTAACTGAGTATTTTCTACCGTATATTTTTTTGGCTCTTCTATTTCTGCAGATTTGCCAACCTTTGTTTTTCAACCAGTCGTGTAGTTTTGAGTCATGATATTTATTGTTTATATCTTTCTCATCAAGGTACATCAATATTTTTTCACCGGAGCCTTGACCTTGGTACCATTTTTCTAGTCTTTTTTCAAATTGATCTTTGTCATCAATATTTTCTTTTTCCCATAATTTGTTGTAGTTTCTTATTTTATCATCATTTGAATATACGTCTGTAGTATTTCCACAACCATTACATAATGCTAATGTGTGTTCCTGGTGTTGACATCGATTCTTGTAATATTTTTTTATATTATTTTGAAAATATTTTGTGCCAACTGTAGATCTTATCTTCTGTGGGATTCGATTAAACTCTGCTGACCACAGCATTGGGGCTGTTGTAACAGTACTTTTTGTTTCACGTACACTATTTCGAATTGGTTTAAAAAAAGGTATCGCTTCGTCGTTTCTTGTGCGGCCATAATTCGGTTGATAAAGGCAATCCACCAATTTCTCGAATTCCCATACCGGGTATGCAGTGCTTAGAATTGTATTCATTCTTGTTAAATGTGACATTCTATGGAGGTTTTGAAAACTAATGCAGAATGATCGGTAGAGAAGTATGTATTGCGGCATTAGTTGAAACTTTTCTAACTTCTCTCTTTCATTTTTTGTTGTAAATTTTTTGTTAAACAGTTTATTGGCCTGAAATTGCCACTGCTTATACAAATGTTTTTTAAAAAATGGTATATAATTTAAACCATGTGCCAATTTTCCATTCATTAATGATTTTGACATTAATGATATTGACTTGGGACCTGTATATTTTAACATTCCACTTATAAAGCCATTGTATTTCCTCATTGCAGTTGTAATGTGGATTGCATGGGGTGTAAAATTCAGTTCTATATCCATGTTCACGCCCAACATATTCATTTTATTTTTTCTTTCTAAGGGGACGCCATCCATTGTAATTGAGCAATTGATTTCTTCATAATGTTTCGACATTTTAATTACTGTAAAGTGTGATTTCGAGTAATTTACTTTAATATTCAGGTCTTTGCACATGTCAGCGAAGGCTTGGGCGGCTTTATTTGCTTCTTTGATAACCTCTTCTAGGTTATTTCCACAGGACACTATTTGGTTATCGTCCGCGTAAGTAAAGTTGCGGGATCCATCTGTTAAGTCGTGCGATTGACACATTAAGAGTACAAATAATATGCAGCTCAAGCAGCTCCCCTGTCCATACCCCCTATCTGCATTGTCAAACGGCGACGATTTTTTGCCATCTATCTCCACCCTAACTGTTGGTTGTATTAGGAAACTTCTTATAGCACGTAGGACATCTGTGTTGAAATATTTTGACATCTTGCTCATTATAATGGGCATGTCGGTACTACCATAAGCATTTGACAAATCAGTCAAAGTGATAATACTATACTTTGACTGACTGTCAAATACCTCCTGCCTGACAGAATTTATCATTTGTCCCACGCTGTGCCCAACTCGAAAACCCGTCATATCACGATGCAAAATGTCATTTTTTTCCGCGTGGTATGATATTTGTCTTGAAATAACTTTTTCCACTACATTTGCTACGCTGCTACAAATTGACAGGGGTCTATAGTTTACCACATTATTTTTCTCGCCTTTTTTGTGAAGTGGAATACATCGGATTTCTCGGAATTCCTTCATGTATTTTCCATTTTTTAATAATGTAGTTACTAGTTTTGCTAACATCGTCCAATGCAATGGGCCCATTAAAAGTAACAAGTTTAAGGAAATGCCATCTTCACCAGTGCTGAATTTTGAGTTGTTGTTTTTCTTATAGATCATTTCTAACGACGTCATTGTGTTATTTCCGCCAGGGGTGATAGGGAGTTGAAATGAAAATTTCTTAGGATCGTCTATTATTTCTTCTAATTCGGTTATTTTAAGTTTTTTGGGGCTATAGTCATAACTAAGTTTTAAAAAATGCATTGCAAGATCATCTGGTCGGAGTGACTTTGGGATTAATCTGTCCATGTTGTGGTAAATTGCAATGATGTTCCAGTCCATTCGTTGTTCTATAGCTAGGTTATTAACCGTCTTCGTCCATTGGTTTCTTATCGAGTTTTGGGTTTCTCGTTGAAGTGATTTTTTTGCCTTTATCATATCTGGCATTAATCGAATTTTTTTATTTTCAACACCCTGTATTTTATAGTGGTTAAATATTTGGAATACCTCTGTTTCCAGTAATTTTCTTTTTTCAGTTTTTTTAATTGCCGATTTTCCTGTCTTTAATGTGACTTTTCGTAACGGTGTAATTTCCAGAGCCAAATCTTTCAGAGTTCTGTATGCAGCACTTGTATCTTCTGGTGTCCAATCTTTTTGTCTTAACAATTCGACGATATTTTCTTCCTCTATTTTTTGAAATTTTTGCAACTTTTTGAACGTTGAAGTGTAGCTCAAATTCGGTGGCTGCTTGATTTTTCCATCTTTATATATTTTTTTCAATAATCTTGTTTCGAAAGCGGGTTTATCTTTGTGGATTTTTGTACGGATATAAACTTCTTTTTGTAGTTTTTTCTGGTGTGCCCACGGTATTGAAAAAATACCTATTTGATGATCTGAAATTCCAACAAAATCTTTTTTGCTTTTAACATGGAATTTGTGGAGTTGTGTATCATTTGTGTGTATAACTACGTCTAAATAGCTAAATTTTCCAGATCTGCAAATAAAAGACGGCTCATCTAGCCAGTCATTTGTCAAGGTCGTTTTTGAAAATTCTGCATTCACTTTTTTCTCGAAGTATCTTATTTTACTCGCAGTATTTCCGTCTATGTGCCAATTCAGATCTCCAACCAGAACTGATTTCTTTTGATTGTCAAGAAACTTTATAAACTCGATATACATTTGACAGTAATCGTTATATGTTTCGTAATTATGCTGTATAACCATGTGATTTTGGTTATTATTTGTTGGAGATCGGTACGTAGTAAATAGCATGATATGATCGGCTTTTTTTGGTCCAAATTGAATTCGTAATTGCAAAATCAGCGAGTTGTAGTTCGTAACTTTACAATGTTGAGCAATTTGTTGATGGACAAGGAATGCACTCGATACTTTATTTTCATTTGTATTGAAAAAAGCATTAAATCCTGCTGGGATTTTTTGAGGATTTCTTTTTTGGTCGTGTAGCATTTCTGAAATACAAAATATGTATATATTTGGCATTTGTAGAACTAGATCAACTAGCATGTTTTTATTGTCGCCCATCATATCTATACATCTTAAATTTATAATTGCACATTCTTGCGTAGAAATTTGTATAATATCATCTTTATTTTCAACTTCGTTGGTTTTATCGTCTAAAAATATATTTTGATTTATATTTGTCTTCTTATTCACTTCTTTTCCATTGTGCCAGGAAATTGTTTCAGATAATGGATTTTCAATTTTCCATAATTTTTCTTTTTGGATGTTTTGAAATGTTGTTTTGTTTGAACGTGCATTTTCAATTTCTTCGTTATCATCTTCTTCTGGAAATATTTTTGTATTTTTTTGTGAACTAACATTTGTATCAGGCGTCACCGGTTTTTTTAAATAATCAACTCTGCAATTAATGTCATCATATATATCACGTAACTTTTCCAAATCATTTTCAGAAAGTTCAATATCTTGAGTTTTATTCCAAATTTCACTTATTTTTCCTTCAAATTCAACGTCAATATCTACTTTGCCAGAAATTAGAATTTTTGATAGTGTTTCAAGGATATTTTCAAACACGTTGATTGCTGAAATAACTGACATCTGACTGTTTTTTCTTTGTTTATTTACAGGACAAATGTTTTTACAAGATATAAAACGTGAAAAGTGAGCAATTTGCTGGATCTGGGATTGGTTCAATGAAGCACATCGTTTTTTTATTGAGTTTCCAATCTTCTTATATTTTTTATTTATTTTGCAGATGAAAGTTCTTTTTACATTTTCCATTGTTCTCGATTTTATACGATGTGCCGAAACGTTGTTTTGGAGGTGATTTTTATTCAAGATGACTGCGTTTTTGATGTTTTTTACAGGTTTTTTATAAATTGGCCGGTCGCCTCCATATCAATTTTTTATTTCTTGATCTTTATCAGCTAGGTTCAGAAGGGTAATTTTTTCGTTTGTTTCTTCTATTTGTGATTTTGTAAACGTAAAACCCGACTTTTGAACTCTTGGTCTTGCAGATTGTTCACCTTTTTGTACTAATTCATCTTTCCAGGACGTTTCATTTTTTGATAAATCTATCCTATCATCTGATTTTGATTTTTTCTGTAAATTCTGCGGCGTTTTTTCTGCTGCAATTTCTTCATTCTCCAAACTTTTTCTTGTATCATCATTCGAACCAGATTTATTTGTTGATCTGAGCCTTTTTGCAAGGCGATTTGTCTTCAGATTTTCTAAATGTTTCTGTCTTTCATTTTCTTGATCCAAGATTGATTTTGTGGAGTCATTATTGATTTGACCTTCACTTGCATCAAAATAAAAAATTTCTTCGTCCATACTATCATCTGGTTTTGATGATTGCAAAATAATAGACTGTATAGTGTCAGATTTTGGGAAAAGAGTTGTCTTTAGCATTTCTTCACCATTTTTCGAATTTGATCTTGTTTTCCGTCCGGATTTTGAAAGTGATTTTATTGACGATTTTGTAGAAGACGGCGTGGTAACATTTCTTTTAGAGCGACTTGAAGTATTTGAATTTGCACTCAGACCTGTCGTATTCAGGGTTGATGATAATGCCGGAGAACCTAATCCTGGTTGTGGCAATCTTTTAATCGGGGTAAATTGATTAAGCATTTTAATTCCAGATGTGATCATACTTTTTGAGGTTTCAGGGTATGTAATCAAAGAATTATTCGGATTTTTAAAATGTTGCGTTGGAGCGGGCAGAGACGAGTAGGAAGTTGATGCTAATGAGCTTGAATTAGAAATTGGTTTTGTCGGATTTTTAAATTTCTTGAAAATTTTCTTTTGACTCAAATTTGAGTTTGATATAAATGACGTCATATCTGCGTCAGTCGCTGCAGTGTCATTGAAATTGGCTGTAGTATTTAATATGTTCGTTTGTGACACATTTAACTCAAATAGTGATTCGTTTGAGCGTTTCGAATTAATTTTTTGCGCGGGATTTTCGGTCGTAACAGGTGTCCCAATATTTTGCGGGATTTCGTTTTCTCTTCGTCTATATGGATCAGCTGCACGTTGGATTACATTATTTCTTATTGCACCAATTTGGTCATTTACATCGATTGTCCCATCTCTAATTTTCTTTTCAACTTCGTGTTCTCTATGATTCACGAAATTTTTTACCGAATTTGTCACTTCACCAATATCATATCCAAAAGTTTTGAAATTCCAACCCTTGATGTATTCATCGTCAGTTGCTTTCCAATGTCTTAGCCACGCTGTAAATTCGGTCTCATCACCGTCGTAGTTGTCTGTTAGTAATAACATGTCATTTGCAAAATCTGGAACTGGTAGCGGTGGCATTTGGCTTTGATTTCCATGCAAATTGTTAAATTGAAATCTCGTGTGGGCTAATTCGTTTAGACGTCTATTGTGATCGTAAATGTAGGAAAACATATTTGCCAAGTTCACACGTTGATTCAGCTCGATTATGTATTCATTTTTTTGTAATTGTTTATTATAATTACGTCGAATACTCATTGAAAAATGTAATAATTCCAGCTCTCTAAATTCAAACAGCGGATCAGAGTGGTGCATATGTTCTCTAAATTTTCTAACACAGAAAATATACGCTCGGAGGTTGCTACAGTATAGTGTGAAAGCTGTAAATTCTTCATATTTTGTGCAGGTTTCTTCCTGCAATTTTGCTATACGAATGTCCTCGAAGAAGCGGTCACGTGTTCTACCCATTGGTATTTCAAATTGGATAGTTAAGGGATCATAACGAGCTGCTGGAATTTTAACTTGTTGAACCATTTCTTCAATAGTAATTTTTTCAGCTTCTTCTGGCCAGAATTTCCATATTGTTGGATTTTTTATGAAATTTTCTTGAAGAGCATCTCTTGCTGGATATCGGCCTGTTACTAAATTAATGCCAGTTAATCTAGGATATGCTTTTGAACCCATATTCCGTCTGGTTTTTGGTTGGATTATTGTGGTTCTTTTTGGTTTTCCAAGTTCCTCATACTTTTGTACTACTGCAGATAGGCATTGAGTCTGAGGTAGAACGCCAATTTCTTCCACTTCGGTCTCACGCACGTTACTAACATTGTTTCGGTCCATTTTAAGTCTTCTTTGATTTCTGCGTTTCTCGAAGATAAAATAATTTCCCAAAATTTAACTTCCAGCGTGGTTGGTTATATCAGAAAATTCGCCAGATCTTCTTTTATCGCGTGGTTGTTTTCTTATCTCTGTAACTTCAATATATCTCTTTTAGTATCGTTTTAGTTTTTTTAAAAAAGATTTTTTTATTTTTTGCTCCTCGCTCTACGCGCGCGAAAACCGAATGTATCGAACTATATGAAAATAACTAGAGACAGACACTAGGGATTTCGGTTTCCGACGACGAAAAATTTGCAGTTTGTTTAAAATTATTACGAAGTCGGAGAAAATCACATTAACAGGTTGAACCACTGAAAATGCCCCTTCCAGTCTAAGCCCCTCGTGACCACTTAAACCCCTTTTTGAGCATATCCTGATTTTGCACTGAACCCGTGACCCCGTCAAACCCCCCCCCTCAAATTTAAGGGGGCCCTGGTGAAGTTCTTAGTATTTTTGGTTATTTTCACGAAAATACAAAAAGTCTCTGGAAAACTCTCAACTGACGGTGAATACATGCAAAAACAAAACAGAAACTTTCGAATATTAAAAAAAACAAACATTACACAGAAAAGTCCAAAAAACACTCTGTCTTATGACCACTTGTAACGCCCGTGACCATTATTATTACCGTCCTTTTGGGAAATGCGTGTTAAGGCTAAAAATGGTCACCCAATGACTTTTATGTCGAGAAACATAATTTTTTTAAAATTTATATTATACTGTAATATTTATATCACTGATCTTTTGAAATCGCTTGGACCCCTCACTGGTAGCCGCTTCATAAATGCCATAAAGCATTTTGCAGAGTCCGGCTCGCCAACAGTGTTTCGTGCTATATTTTCAATAAACCCGACGTTGTATAAGCTCGCTGGGTCTCGTCCATAATAATTAAACATATTCAAATGCCGTGCTGATGATGCGGGTATTTAAAAAAAACGTTGTTAAATAGTTTGGCCGCCAGACGAATAGTAAATTTAACTGCAATTCCAATTAATTTGTTTGCATTTGAAGCAATAATGGTACAATTAACTATCTAAAACCGCAATTTTCGATAGAAAAATGAAATGTAAAATTAATTTCCAATATGTCAACATTAAAAAATTAATTTCAACAATAAATTTGAAAATTAAAATAATGTCGATTAATATAGACATAAACATTATTATTACGATCGTAGGACATTATCGGGTTTAATTGATTTAATCGGTGTTAAAAATAATTTCGATGATTATAACATTATAACAATATAATTGCTGAATGTGAAGGATTACCGATTAAACAATTGTTCAATAAAAAATGAAATTAAACATTAATTTCAAATAATTTCTAAACTTAAAAATTAAATTTCAAAGCATAAATTTGAAAATTAAAAATTAATGTTCCATTTAATTATGACATTAACATTATATTGCTGATACTAAAGACAAACCGATTGTAAACATAATAATGTTATCTACACATCTAAATAACACTTAATATCGATTTGAACATTATGAACCAAAATTTCAAAAGATCGTGATGTGCCACTCTCCGAGTCTAATCTTTCACCGAGTTAGTATACCCATCAAAAAAAAACAGACCCATAGCTAAAACCTCCAATTTTAGACGAGAAGAGTTTGTACATCGGCTCATGGAACCAATAAGATGCCAGGTGACCAGAAAATCTACAATTTTCTTGCAATCTGTAAGTTTAATCTACAAACTACAATTGGCAAAAATTGGCAGAATTTATAATCTCAAATAGTAAAAAATGTATGTTATAATGAAACTTGCTTATATGGCTCGATTTAAATAAAATGGGACATAACTGCCGGTAATCAAGTCTGGGTAACAGATGATCTCTAAAGTCTATGAGTTAAGTTAATGGTCTTCAAAGATTTTAGCAAAAAAAAAGAAAAAAATTCTTGAGCAACATTAAATTTGAAAATAAATTCGAGAAATTTTGGTGAAAAATTCCGGTGAAATTTGTTTATTTTGGTGTCGATATATTTGTTCGAAGAGATGAAAGGAACACTTTTTCATAGTTTTTTGTCATTACTGTATGTAAATTTTTCCTAAAAACTGAATTTGTTGAGTATCTCGATTTTTTCAATCGTGTGTCATTTGCACATATTTAAGGATACTAATGAGCCTGAGTCGTTTCCGAAGCCACAAAGCTGAACTGTTGAGTTCACGACATGTGGACCACGCAGTCTTACTACTGAAGAGGCTCTTTGGTTGCGAACAAATGATTCTAGAGGTACAGACACTTTTTAAAAAGAAATGCTGATTTATAACCAAAGGTTGGAAAAAGGGTCATCCCCGGCGATTTTTCATCCCATGCCTGCATTTCTTGCCTATCTTTTGCTACATAAAAAGGTATCAAAACGCCACGCAAAATCCATCCCTTAAAAACCCTGTTATAAAATAGATTACTATTGAACACTAAAAGTACAGCGGGTTTTCTTCATTTACAAAAGTAAATTTTTTTTAAAAAACAACAAGTTTATTTCCAGAAAGAAATTCGAAAAGTGCAGGAACGTTTTAAGGCTGTTAGCAGAGTATTCTCGACCTTTTCTGGATTTTATTTGACGTTGACAACGGGTTATTTCATGGATGGGATCATTTTATTCCATATAAGCCGAATTCCAAAACATTCTATATCTGTACGAAAATAGCATTTTAATCAAAAAATTCTCATTCCGCCTAGCGCAAAATGATAAACTGCGAAAATTTCATAAAAAACCATCTTGTGAAATTCTGTCATGATAAACATTTTAGCCTGAATTCTTACGTCTGAAGCTATATGATAAAAAAAATAATATTAATTGCGGCGACTTCCATATTCGAAGTTTTTTTACTCGGCTTTCGCCCAAAAAGTATGATGTCATCACAAAATCAAAATTCAGAATCAAAGCCAGATTTTAAAAATTCGAAATGTTTTTGAAATTGACGATTTATGCTTAAAGATTTTCGTCTGCGTTGCAGTGATACCGAAGTATTATAAAATTTGAAGATGCATGGTATATTCAGAGATTATGTCCATAAAGAAATAATAAAGAGCTAAAAATGGCTTTCAAGACTCTGACGATTTGCTGAGGGATACTCTGACTTCGTCGCAATTCTTTTTTTTCAACTTTGTTCAAGAATGGTGCGCCTCTACGAGAGCTAACTTAGTTATTAGTCCGCATAATTTCCACAGCCGATTCCTTGACAATAATGTCTCGAAATGTCGAAATTTCTAAAAAATGGCATTATAGAAATTTATAAACTGCCGATATCCGCCAAATATATTAGCCCAAAAATTAAATATATTTATGCGGAATCTGTAGATTCAGGAGAACACTCCCGAAACT
This sequence comes from Oikopleura vanhoeffeni, assembly GCA_004367855.1. Classification (NCBI taxonomy): domain Eukaryota; kingdom Metazoa; phylum Chordata; class Appendicularia; order Copelata; family Oikopleuridae; genus Oikopleura; species Oikopleura vanhoeffeni. The sequence continues at coordinate 131,436 of SCLH01001714.1, forward strand.
CCGAAATTTGTCTTGGTCTCTGAAAAATTTTGAACAAAATTTTTAACTTTTTTCATTTTTACATAAATATCGTATGAATTTCCAATGCTGAAAAACCTGTAACCACCCTAGGACCTTAGAAAAACGTGTAATCAAATTTTTGAATTTTGTCAGATGTTTGTAGAAACGTGTCAGGCCGTTTGTTGTCAGGGACGTTGAGAAGGTCGAATTGTAAGCGTTTCTAGCAGTCGAGACAAAATTCAAGATCGAACATTTTCAAAAGCTACTATTTTTGCTAATAATTTTACGCTGATGACGAAATATGAAACGTTATTTTTAAATATTAAAAAATAATAATTCTGATTAGTTTATGAATTTATAACTCTCAGCAATAAGGAAATTGACATCGGCAAATTTTTGAATAAATATGATCAAAATAACGATTTTGATTGTTCAAATTTCGACGAATGAGAATCTTGAAAGTCAATACACTTTACTTTTTCATTTCGCTAACAAAAAAAAGCAAAAAAACTAATTGCATTTGAAATTAGGACCAAACAGTACTGTAGCAGGATTGATGGCGCTAGAGGCACCAATGCCGGTACTGAATTTTAACTGGCCTGGATCATATTTTTCTTACTATAAATTTTCCCATCTTTTAAGGTTAACCTCGAGTTATTTGATCAAAAAATACTTTGAGTGTACCTGACTGCCGACCAAGCAAAGCTTTTCACTTTCGAAATAATCACAGATAGTTTCTAATCTTTACACTATAGAGGTCAGTTGGTCGCGACTCGCAAAAACTTGCAAACATAAAAAATTGAAACCAAATTTGAAACGCCTCTAAGGTTGAAGGTGACTATTTTGGGTCAGATAGCATTTTTAAACAGTAATTGAAGAATAATGAAATTAACTATGGTATTGCAAGAATAAAATATAAGAAATTGCAGCTCGGAGCGTCCACTTCGATATCGTCTTTGCGTAAACCTCTCCGGCAAAATGTTCTTTAAATAAACTTATAGCTGTAATGCCTGCATACTTAATCAATTTTTCAAATTTTTGGTCAAACCTCCCGAAAAATAATAGATAACAGAACCCCATAATGAGGTAGAAAATACATTTTCTGATTTGATAACCCGATTAATTCAAAAAACAATATAATCAAGACAATCAGTTCCGTCAAGGCGTTCCGTCGGACAACCTCAGAAATTGTTGAAAAGATGAATGTAATTAACATTTCGAGAAGTTACAACCAGGTCGGCACAACAAGATTGAAAATTCTATCTCTCCGCCTAGACCATCCTTGCTGTCCTGTCCTTAGCACCATTCTCAAAAATCTGCTGTCCTGTCCCTAACATCCTGATCTGGACAAGTATTCCTTCCTTCGAGTCTGGAATTTCTCTTCAGTCCTATCCTAGGTATCTGGGAATAGTACATTTTTGGTGGACCCAAAATTTTGATCGACTATTTTCGCCTAATATCTTTCCCATTATGACCAACTGAGAGCTGTAACTTCCCAGACGTCCGGCGGAAGGTGAAAGCCGCGGATAGTGAAAGCCGGGAATAGGTTGAAATCCGGGGATAGTAATTTTGACCACAAAACTTTCACCTATCTCGCCAGACTCTTGCCTGTATTGCAAACCTTCACTTGGTGTAATGGGAAAAAAAGTCTTAGAAGTTGTTCTGATCACGATAAAAGATTAATTGGGTGATTCAAAATATTTTGCAATAAAAATAAGTTACTGTAAACAGTAAAAGATTTCACATAAAAAAAACGCACAATACGTCATTTGTTTTTAAGTTTATCTTAACTTATAGAAGAGTTTGTCACTAATGATTAAGCGTCGTAAAATGCGATCTCAATTGTTGAATGGCGACGCGTCTAGACAATCGAGTCTGACGAGTTATATTTATAACATATTTTCTAAATTTAACTCCCAAAAATATCTAATTTCACAGGACATGAAATTAGACAGGTTCATTATTTCTGTCCTGTCCGTCCAGTCCCCTCAGACCCAGGACAGAAATAGGACAGGCCTCATATTTCTGTCCTGCTGTCCTATAAAATTCCGACAGGGCAGGAAGGACAAAGGACAGGACAGGTATTTGCCGACCCCTGGTTACACAAATGGAAATTGGAGCATATTAAAAATTGCCCTCTGTCCATAAATTTTGATACAATATTATATTGTTCCATCAAATATGCCTCATAGCTTGAATTGACATATGCATTTTTAATATTCATCCTGCTATATATAACAAAGTAAGCGATTTTAAATAAATTACCTTGCTGCAATAGGCTATATTGACATCCACACCCCCTCAATGAGAGGGCTGTTTTCTGAGAGAAAGAAATTGGAGACCTTATAACAGCGCAATTCTAATTATGGGAACAGTAGTGGTCAAAAACGCGTCACGTTTATCCAGCAGTAACAGAAATCACGATAATATCCTTTATTTTTTCATTATAGAATTTAACGACTCTTAACCCCCGAACAATGAAAAAGTTCCGCCCGAGGCACGAGACCTTTGTCAGAAGGCTTTACTTTGCGCGCTGTTTACAGGAAACACTATAGCCAAACTTTCAATTTTCCTTAATTATCACAGTTAAAGCTTGAATTTCGAAAAAAAGAATTCTAATATTTAAATTGTTTAATTTAGACACCAAAAACGTTTGAAAAGCAAGTTAATTAAACACGCGATACTACCCATGTAGGGCTCCAGGAAATGTATTATATCTGAATATATATTTAGTGTTTTTGAAGACGTATAAAATTAATTAGTTTTTTCAATCAATAGATTGTTTTTATTCGACGTCGGCAAAAAACACCATTATCAGTGTGAGAAGGTTGGATGAACAGAATTTCGAAGTTGATTTTTTTTGTGAGCGGAAATCGAGTTTCAAATAATACGAAAAATGTACCAATTTTAAAAGTTAAAGGTGCAGTTTCTGCGAAACTAAGGATCGAGCCTCAGATAGGGCTTATAAGCTCGATTCACGTAAGAATTGGTCTGGAATATACAGACCATCAAAGATTAGGCACTTGTGAACTGAATATTTCAGCAGACGGTTTATTAATGATAAAGTAGTCCCTCAAAGTTTTCCGATAAGCTTTGAAATGAAATTTTAACTACGAACTGAAAATGACTTTCGAAAACTTCGTTGATAATGACTAGGCTGCGCTTGCTGGTTCAGCACTAATATTATTTGAAATTCTCGATTAATCGGACAAGTCTTTTATATTAAGATTGTAAAACACCATCTTTATTACACGATTTGTAAAATTGCGTTCGTGTAGAAATGTTGTAGTTTCACCATATATATGAGCTTCAACATGACATAAATAAGTCGTAAATAACATTCATTAAAATATTAGTACGTTTTTCTGTTTGACGCTGGTAGATATGAATGTGACTTAGGTCAATTGGGAAAAACACAATTTTAATTATAATGATGGGTATATGTGAGAAAGGATCTTGTTATTTACTGGCAATAATTGAACATGGCATTATCGAATAACGGCGCAGTGCTCGTTCTATTCAATACTTTTGCTATGAGTTGTTCGTTAGGAATGAAAGAATAACTCTAAATAAGTTGAAAATATTCATAGAAAAAATCACGTTTAAGATAATTTTTTAGTTTTCGTCAATAATAAATAATTTGATGATTACATAATTACAATATAAAGTGCAAATAAGGTACATGAGGGGGGAATATTGCCGAAAGTTTTTGCAAAAAAATCGCGATATTGGCACATTCGCAATATTGTGCACTTCGGCAAAATGGGAACAAAAAGTTAAATTTTCGTGTTCAATTATTAGACTGTGGAAAAATAATCCTGTAAGTGAACGTCCATCCATGACGAATACAATAATAATTTGATATATAAATCCAAAAAAAATCTTGCGATTTCGGCAAATTCGGCAATATTGGCACTTCCCGGTAAATATGGAACAGAAATTTTTGCGTAAATAATGTTGACTTTGCGTAGGTTAATCATGCAAATACAGCACATCAAGCAATATATTGGCGGAGCTATTGCCGCCCGCTGCTAAGAAGACCACTCGGCAAGCAATTTTCACAATAATTAAATAATTTTTCAAAACAAAGCATTTTATCCATACTAATTTCGAAATAAGATATTTTGAAATTCACTCCCATAGAAATATTTTTGCTCCAGATATGTCCAGAATTCTAATTTTTTTTTGCAAATTGTTACTCAAAACACTTTCTAAAAACGGCTTATTGATAATGTTAATTCCAGATTTGGGTCACAAAATTATTTTCGGAAATAGCTGTGAATAATAAATTTTAAATGTATCTGAAAAGAGAAGTTTCTCGATATTTTACTATCATTTGGCTGATGTTAAGTGGCTTGAGCTTTCAAAACGCCTAATGCTCGAGCGGTGGTGTTATAGTTATCTTTGACATTGACACTGCTAAACTGAATTGACGGTAGAACATTTCTAATCAAATGAAAAGATTATCCTTGATCTCGATTCCATTTGACAGTTCAGTACCACTCCGACAACCCATCTGGTTAACCGCGGTTAAACACCAGTAAAAAACTGAGTCTTTTCGAAAAGAAATAAGGGTACTAGACCTTATATCGGAATGTTAAATTCGGTTAGCATAGAGGAAATTGTCTGAATTTTAGTGAAAAGGAGCTTTTTTGATTGTTTGCCTCACGGTCAAGCATATGGTGAATCCGAAAAAAGGCGTGTTTCGACATTTTTATATACAGGTTTTCTTGGATATGCCAAGAACGTCCAGTTTTGAAATATACAAGCCCGAGAGGGATGAAACATCGAATAGGAAGTTTTGTTGAATTTAGCCTGATTGGGTGAAATCGAACTAAAAGTTGCGCGAAATCGGCAATTTGGTAATATAAATGAAGAATATAGACCAATTTAAAATGATTGCTCCGAGAACATATATTAGCCCACTATGGTCGATTTAAAACACATACGGTACAGAGATCAAAACAAAATTTAAAGAGGCGGAAAATTTAAATTAACCGTAATTCGCTGTGTCAAAACAGACATCAGTTCAAACGGTCCCACAAATCATAAAATTTTGATGGCACTTTAATTTTCTAAATACACTAATATTTTCAAAATGTCCATTCGCGCACTTTTTGTCGATTAGAGCAATCAGGCGAAATTCAAATAAAAGAGCTTTTATTCGGAGTGCCGCCATGCACGCGTCTTGTGGGTCGTGTACATGTGCGCAAAAAGAGCGTTGCGTGGCATATGCCGACGCAGGAAAGGAATTGGTTATAGGGGCAAGGAGACGTCGAGAGAAACACGGCGCTGTTTGTCGGCAGCCATTCAACCAGTGAGTGCGGGACGCCCTGAGGGCAAAAGATCGAGAAGAAAGGAGGTCGCTAATGCACTAAAAATTTAGACCAATTTCCCGTAGCTTACGGAATCTCAAAACTGGGTCCCGATATAAGGCTAGGAAGCCTATTTCTTTGGGANAATAAAAAATAATAAAAAACTTTTTCTCATGTTTTGATCAAAAGTCTTTTCTTTTTGAAAACGTGCTATTTTTCACCAGCAACAAAAATCTAAGCACTCTCAATCCCCTTAATTAAGGAGATGGTAGTTCCTACATTTTCTGCAGTTATTATGTCATAAAAGTGCACCAAATCGATTGTAATTCATTTAAAAAAGCAAATTAACCCGAAAAAAACAAAAAAAAATTCGACATTTTGGGATTTTTCAAATTTTTTTAAGTATTTTTTTCTGCAAAGTCGATTAACTTTTAAATTTTGATGAAACTTTGTAATATAATTGACAGTTTTGAAGACAATGAAAGAAGAACTTCAACTTGAGCCTACTTTCGATTACATCCGACAAAAAAAGAGATATGAGATAGGTAAACAACGACGAAAATGGTAAAAATCAGCGGTTTTCAGGGATTCTAGAAAATGTGTGACGAAATTGAGAAAAATAAATTCCTAGAATCTTTAAGTTTACTAAGTTCCTATATCTGTGGTGAATATAAGAGCTTTTGATTAAAAAACCAGGGACGAGATAGGTTTTGAAATATGGAAAGTGTGCCGTGTTACAGACATGGTACAAGGAGTGTAAGGCCGAAAAAAAAAATTCGACAATCTGATTTTTGAGATTAAGGTGGGATCCACAATCTTGTATGTTCAGAACTACTCAGATGTTTTCCTATTTCGCGCATGATCACCTTGAATATGTAAAATTAGGAACCACCATCCCCTTAATGTTCAGTATATTTTAAAAAATAATCCCATTTTTTTCAAAAATTCAGCATAATCTCTAAATATGGGCAAACAATTACAGAAATAGGATTAAAATTTTAGTGTTTCACCGCGGTGCACTATGATCAGTGACAATATATTTAATCGCAACAATTTTTAAAGTTCAATTTTATTTTGGATGTCGATAAAGATGCCTGTTAAGTTCGGGTAAGAACATTAGTGGCGGGGGATAGACGCTGGTCTGAAAACAAGTCCTAATTTCGATACATTCATTTTAATACCTTTCATTTTCCCAAATTTCCCGACGATTTTGCCAGTTGAACAAGCAAGTGATCACGAAATTTTGAAAAAAATTCTGAAAAACGTGAATTTAAATTTTTGCATTAGTTCAAAGTTTAGTCTCTTAACGAATGTGCAGGGAAATCCTTAACAACGAGGTACTCCGACAATGGTACTCAGACATCGTTGACATTATAAATTCATTTTAAAGCTCAAACTAATTTGTGTTCAACAAAAATATAATTTTTTTCTTTGCAAACAAATACTTCTTGGTCGACTTCAGGCGTGCCACTAGCATGCTAGTTGAGTCCAACTTACCCCCAAATTTTGACATAAAAATCAAAAAAAGATAAACCTTAAAAATTCAATCATTGGGCTGTTGTTGAACTCTGGGAATGAGACGTAAGCAGCTGTTTACACTGATTGGTGAGCGAGATACAGTATGTGTTTTTTTTACTTGCGAAATGAAAATTGCATCGGAAGAAATTGCCGCCAATTAAAAATATATTTGAAAATTGTTATATTTTCAAATCTTCGCGACTCGCGCGGCCTTGATTCAATAAATAAAATTAAAGACATCATAAATTATGATTCATAATATCAAAACGTCTGAATTTACATTTTTAAGTAAGATAAGTTCATAGAAAGAAGGTATCAATAACAAAAAATCCTATTTTTTTAAAACGCCAGACAAAATTGACAAAAATTCTGAACAAAATGTACCTTTTCATTTTTTCATAACTATCAAAGATTTCCAATGCTGAAAAACCGATAATAGGCTATTATTAATAGCCTAGTTAAGGAATTATCATGAAAAAACAACAAAAGGGAAAGAATAAAAATAAGTTTTTATGGACAAAATTTGTGAATTTCAAAATAATATTTGAAATTTTGGAAAAGATAATGATTTCAAATTTTAACCTGACAAAAACTTTCAAATGAACAGAAAGATATTTTCTTAAAATTATAAATCTCATGTCGAATTTTGAGATCGACAATAGTGCCTCGACCAAGTTGTTATATGTCAAAAATTATAAAAGATAAAAAAAAACGATTTAGCACCGAAAGAAAGAGGACAGTGAAAAATCACAGCAATTCAAATAACACCTCTTTTTCTGGTCAGTTTAAGACCCAGGATTTTTTCTGGTTTTGAGGTCGTAAGGGAAGGGTTTTCTCCAAGGTTATTTTTTTGTAACATCATCGGATGTACCGGGTGGTCGAAATTAACCGTTAAAGTATAGCTTCCGGTAACGGAAATGATATTTCACCAATTTGAATGTACCAAAAGATGCACAATTATAGGTTTTCTGGAGAAGGTGTTATTTACTAGGGGTCTTGAGTGACCGCAAGATGGCGCTAGAGGGGAATTTATATTTTGAGCGAAAACCGATATCCCTTTAACACCTTTTGGGTGATTTGATAGATGTAGGCTGAAAAGAAGAGAAAGCGGCCTCATGAGTGGCTAGAAGGGGTCTCAGGAGTGTTAGGATTGGCTCCCCCAACCTACATCTTTCAAATCACCCAAAAGGTGTTAAAGGGATATGTGATATTTTCCCATGATATTTCTCTACAAATCGGGCCAATAAAATCGGTACCCATTTTTGACTTTCAAAATTTCTTGATTCAAATCGTCTAGTGGAAACAATTTTTCAAAATATTTTTGTACTCAAAGTATTATTTTATCCGAGCTACAATTTAAAAATAAATAAAAAACTTTTAAGAAAAAAAACATTTTGCCGTTCCTAACTCATTTCATGCCTTCATAAGCTTTTTAAACTATAAAAATTTTGCCGCGACAGTTACCATAGACATGACTATAAATCCTGAAGAAAAATTGTAATTATTTTCATTGAGGTAATCTCAAAATTTGCGAATATCTAATTTTCAAATTTGAAAGCCAAATTACCCCGAATCCGCCGAGTTCGATTTTACGTCTGAATTTCTGTTTGCTATTTTAGCCATGAGAAAAGTAGTCCGGAGATGTTACGTCCGAGATCATTTCTGCGTCCCATCATTAAATAATTAATGGAAAAATGTTTGACCCTAAATTTGCAAAAAACAGTTTGCCAAAAAATTATTACCGTAATTTATTATTAATTATTTTAAGGGACCCGATTGGGAATGCTTCCGGAATTTGCAGGAAACGACAAAGCACACGATGATTACCACGTACACTCGAAGACATGAATTTTGGTTCATCCAATTTCAAGAAAATGATGATCGCAAATTACAGATAATACGGGATTATTAATACATGTCCGGACAAAGCAATTTTTCTGAGCTTTTTGCTTTGAACGCAATACAATTTTGAATTTATTCTGTTTTGAATGAATGTAATTTTTAATTTTGTAATTTTGAGTTTAAACCCAATTAATTCACTAAAAAAATCAAAATCAAAATGAATAGTTTAAAAACTAAAAAAATAATCGAAATAAAAATATTTTGCTAGAATTTTTTGGTTTTTATTTTTCAAATGCCATTTGTTTATCAAGCTTTATCTCGCTCATATATTTCAGACGAGTTTATTTGTAAAATTCAGGTCAGCAGGGCCAGAAAAAAAAATTGACGTTGAAGCGCGTTTGACAAAATACTAATAATATAATTTTGAGAAATTTCTTCACCTAAAATTCTCAAAATTTTCAGAACAGCTTTTTTTCACAAATTTGTTTTTATAATGTAGTTAATCTCACTGTGAGTTACCTTTTCATAACTTAGATATCACTCGTTGGATAAAATTGATGCGAAAAACAGAAATAAAGGCCAAAAACTCTCATTTTGAAACCTACTTTCTAATTGGCTCAAAAAACAATTCGTCATTTGCCTTTTCGTTTCACTTTAGTTCCTGGTTTTCCCGGTCCGAACACTATTAACTATGAGTCATAAATTATGTTATTTGGAATAAAAGTATCTCTTAGCGTGGCTTTTGACCAATGACGGCACTGGAAATAACGCCGTTGACCAATAGTAGCTTTGAAAATGAGGGTCAAACGCGAAAGCGCAATGCTGAGCCTGAACATCCTGTTTTTAAAATACATATTCATTGTAAGATTTTTTGTTTCAAACCGACTGCATTTAACTTCAAGCATAAATAGCATTATCACTGAAAAAATTTTGGTAAATTTGTTGCGGTTTATTTATCGAGAACATTTAAAAAAATAAGAAAATCTTCCGTATAATAAATGTTTAAGGTTCATTCGTAAGAAAACAATTATGCAAAGTCTTGGTCCAAAGCCAGTTCCTAATTATATTTTGTAATCAAAGAAGTTTAAAAAATTTGATTCTAAAATTACCGGCTTTGAAGTAACTTCCAGGAAGTTCTGTTTTCCTTAATAATAGAACATGTAGTTAGTTTTAATGAAATCTATTTTTCGAAGCCGTGTTTCTAGTTATCTACGTTAAGTAGTACGAATGTACTAGACCAAACTAAAAAATATCTACCTTCCTTGTTCGAAGTTTAACATTTTATTTTCAAAATATCGAAATTTTGGCTTAAACTGAAGAAAATTCAGTTGTTAAATGCATGTCGAAAATGTATCTGTGACTCGATTTCTTCAAAGAGTATAAATCTACTGAATTAACATTACAACGTTTTTAATTGTTAAAAAAACTGTTGTATAAACGGAAATTCCACAAGTAAATTTTCCAAGAAATATTGTATTAATGACAATGTTATATTTTTTGGGGAAATGTTCGGAGGTACAGTTGATGATTACGTTAAACATGTTTGACTGATTAAACATGTTTAATTTCGGGAAATTAATTTTCGAAAAATAATAAGAAATACCAGATTTTTGAAAAGTAAAATATACAAATTTTTCATGGAGACATAATTTTTTCAAACACGTACATTATAAGTTATAACCTTTCACGAGCCTGAGTTTTCTCAAATTTTTCATATATTTTGACTCAGTTAAATCAAATTTCACTAAAAATTATAAAATGTTAAGTTGGGATCTAAAAAAAACTGGGAAGAGACTCAATTTAGGTTACTCAAAGTTTTTACAAACAACAAAAAAAATCCACCGTTAACAATGGGTTGGCAGTAAAAGGCCAAAATAGTTAAGGGAGTGCCATAAACTCGGCGGACTGGAGTCAATATAACTTACGAAAATAATAAGTCAGTATATTTTTCTATGCTCATTAAAGTTAGCTGAACNTAAGTAAAAACAAAAAAAAATAGCAACTTTAATTTTTCCATAGATGCCTACATATTTTCTGACCGCCGTTTGAAAAATCAAAATAACTTTATTTTTCATCTTTTGTCGACTTTTTTAGAAATATCATGAAAATTTCCCGCAAATCAAGTCCAAAATTTTTTACAAGTAGTTTTTCGAATTATCTATAAAAAAACAGGCAGAATCACTTATTTAATTTTCTTGTATTTATTAAATTTCCGTTTGTCAACTAATGGGATGGTCGCGCGATTATCAATTCTAAACTATTGATGAAATTTACAACACTTGGCTGTACAAACAGTTAGTGCCATTTGGCACTCAATTTTTCCAAATTTTATTCCTGCAAATAATGGTCGATATAAAGTCGGGTGTAATTGGCGTCATTTTATGATAGTCAGGACATTTTTTAATATCAAAACGCAATTAAGGTCAATTTGTATCTCGAAAAAAGTTGTTTTTCTCTACTTCTGGACATTTTTGACAATTTTTCATAATAAATTTTTTTTTGATATCTAGGAAATTTTTAATGTAAAGGATTTTCAAGCTACTTTTTAGCAAATTACACCCGACAATGGCTGAAGTTTATTTATATCGTCTTAAAAAAAATTCTAATGTCGGGTTTAGTTGGAAATGGATGTACAATTAAAGTATTTTTTATATTTTCCCAGATACTTAGTAATGTTTGGAAATTAAAAATATAAACGTTCGCAAGAATAAACACTTTTATTGAAGATAAAAAAAAAATTTCACATTTTTTTCTTTCATATATTTCGATCATGATGCCCGAGTAACTTAAATCTCTTATTCCCTATTATTTTAAAAGGCAAATGAGAAATTTAAGTTACTCGGGCATCATGATGGATATATCGCTCTGAAAAAATGCACCAATCTTCCGGACTTATGGCACCCCCTTATGGCACCCCCTTAAGGGCTTCGCTGCATTTTGACAGATACGGATATCCGCGGATATGGGCTCTTGATGAAAAACTTTTTACTGGGTTTATATATTCTTCTCAATATACCATCAAAATGATGTTTCATAATCCAGGCAACTTTTGTAACTACAGAATTTTCGAATTATTGCTTGTTAAGAAAATTTTGAGTTCGAATTAAACTTTCCGAATTCAACAAATTATGAGAAATTTCTAAAAAAGTTCCGAAGGTTATCACAAAAAATGCCTTATTTTGTGTTCAAATATTTTTGCATTATTTGTTTCAAATCAACAAAAAAAACTCTTCAATATGGCTACTTTCACTTTTCGGATAGGTGACCACATATTTTTCATATGCTATTTGAAAAATCAATTTTTCTGGAATCCTTAGCTGAAAATATTTGGAATGCCTACTTTCACTATATTAAAACATGTCTACGTTTTGTTTCTTCGCTCTTGTTTATACTCTGAATCATACTTTTTTGAATGAAAATACAGGTTGCGCGAATTCTAGTTGAGTCCTCTTCAATCAAAAATTAATAAATTGTATTACACCGAGACTTGCTTAATTGGTAAGTCAACCCATCCATCACGTAAAATTTAATAAATTAAACTCATGAAAATAAATATTTCTTACGATGTGCTAAAATTTCGTTTTTTCGTCTATTTTTGGAAATTTTAATTTTCAATTTTGACGTAGAAATCATATAAAATTAAATTATATAAATTTTTGATGGTGGTCGAGAAATTTGAAGTTTCTAATTAATAAAAAAGATAAAAGAAATTTAAATGTTATTTAGACACCATGGAAGCAAACGCGCGTTTTTTGAGTGTTTTTTTAAAAGACAATTTATAAAGTAAAAATAATCGATCTGAAAAAAATCAGATAATACAAAGTGAGCTCAAAAGTGGCAACTTACGTTTGAAAAACTTTTTATTTGAAAATTATGAAGTGGCAAAAAGTTTCCCATGAAGACAAAAAAAATTGAAAAAAGTGCAAATCTGTCAAAATGCACCGAGGCCCTTAA